>JANTQI010000017.1:190586-264121 GCA_032988985.1 Emmonsiellopsis sp. PD_5 | reverse complement strand
CTATACCCCGGTTCCCTGTGTTTTCGTGGCATTGAGCCTTTTTTTTTTTTTTTTTTGAAAAAACTTCACTTCTGTCTTTTCAAGGCTTTATTTTGTTTATTACTATTTTTATTTCACCTGAAACCCTATTTTTTTGTTTTGTTTTGTTTATTATTTGGGAATTGGAAACCATTCAGGGGGGAAACGAATTGGTTTATATGTATGGGACGAACTGATCGATGTGTTATGAATTTTTTTTTTAAGGGGGATGGATCAGTTTCATTGGAATTACCTTCTTTTCTTGTTTACTCTTTTAGTTGGTACTTACTTTTTTTTTACACCCACCCTATTTCCTTTTTTCTTTTTATCTCACCCATCTCCTCATTTTCTTAATTCCTAACTTCTATCTACATCCTCCCTTTCCTCATGAAATCCTGTCTTTTCTATCCCCATTACCATTACTTCCTATTTCAAATTCGGGCGGTTTATGCAAAAAAGAAACAAACAATTGAATTGAAAACAGTCCAACCAGCAATTCTTCAAAATAACCCGGAGGTAGGGGGCAGGGGGGGTCCAAATGTTTCGATCCATGGGGAAGACAGGGTAAGATAAGTCAGGGCAGGGCAGGGGAGTTAGGTGCGACTTACCTTGCGCTTCCTTTTTCTTTTTCTTTTTCTTTTTCTTTTGAACGGATTGATTTAATTTGCATTGCATGTCTGTCTATCTGTCTTTGAAAACGCCACTGGGATTGAGTATGGATTGCGTTGCGTTGGATGCAATGAGATCTATCTATCTATCTATCTATCTATGGTTTGGAGGCGTGATGAGTGAGTGAGTTTAGTACATACTGTGTTGTTTCTTGGGTTATGGAGATGGAGCAGAGGCGGGGGAGGGGGGGAGTTAAGATTGATTTCTTTTACGCGTATGTAGTAGGAAATGAGATAATATATCTACACTATTTTGGATGGACATAATGCATGATTGATTACCTTGGAATGTATAGAGTACATACATGTATGTACATGGTTTAACTAAGTTTAACTTAATTAATACTGGGATGCTGTGTGTGCATTGACCAGAAGTTCATCTCAATAGTCTTATTTATCTTTTTTAAGCTTAAGCTTAATTTTATATGTGGAGACTGACTGGGAACCCACATCAGTGACCCAGAGGGGAAAGAAAAAAGAACATAGTTAAATTCTTTCACCTTAATCCATGCATCATCCATTCTCAGCTAACATCTTATTTCTAGAAATTGCAATTCTCCTTCCTTCCACCTTCCTTTGCCCTGTGAGCTGTGCCATTTATCTACCGCATGTCCACAATACTACTACTATCATAATACCGCAAACCCACCACCAACCCATACTCCATCCCTTCCTCCCAGCGGCCCCCACTAACTTCCAACTTATCAGCCAGCCGAGGAAATCAGTTGTTTCTTTTCTTTTCTTTTCTTTTTCTTTTGCGCGCAGGATGATGCAGGTAGAATCACCGTGCCTGCTTGTCATCACCACCACTGCCGCCGCGGGCTGGCTGCGGTCTGAACCGGAATTTATACCGTGGTGGAGGAGGGACCTAGCCCAGCCGTAAGGGATCATGTAGTTAGGGGTCTGGATAATGGATAATGGATATGGATAGGGAGAGAGATGGGGCGGGGGCGGTTTATTATTTTTTTTAAAGAAAGTGGGAGTGATTGTCAGTTAACTGCTGGTACTTACTCTGTTTGAACCGGCCCCCGGTTTTAGTAAGAAAGAAAAGAAAGAAACTCGGATTCTAGAATTTCAGTTAAACTTATTTTTGAGATAACATAGTTGGATGTATGAAACCATTTCCATCCCGTTCTTTGCATTCCACGCGATCCCATGAGGAAACAGTAGTAACTAATAAGGATCAATAACTACTAGCTGATACCAGGGTATATCATTTCAAAATTTATCACAGACAGAGCTCAAGCAGGGTCTTCTATTCCAGCATGCAGTTCTCGCCCTCCCCTTGCTTCATGAATGGCTCAAGTTTTTTTGATATTTCGCCAGTGCCAATTGCCTAACAACTCCTCTGCGAAGCACCCCCTTCCCCCCTCCCCCTAACCCCTATGCAGTTCGCTCGTCACACTTTTCTTTTTCTTTTTCTTTCTTTTTCTTTCTTTTTCTTTCTTGTTAGTTAAATGATAAACCATCTTAACCACCAACTTGACTAACTACTAATTAACTAGTTAATAAAGTCATTGTTATGTACCGTAACCCCCCCCTCCCCCTTCTCCCTGTCGAGTCGTCGAACGAACATTAGCATGCATGAGGCAGTTCGAGGATCGTAGATCATTACGCTCGGGATACACTATGGCTTTTTCTTGTTACTTTCAAGAGCTCTTGCTGACCGGCTCTAGGATGGGGTATTTTGGCTGGAGAAAAAAACGAGTGGCAGGTAGTTAAGTCAGGAGTGGTCAGCGGGCGGGATTTTGAGCCGTATAGGGGGAGATTGTGCTGAAAGAACCCTAGATGGATTTCGAGCATACGCACCTGTATCTATGCGGACTTTATGCACGCTTTTATATCAAGCACCGGATCTGTCTGCATAATTCGGTGTCGCCGATAACTAAGTTAGGTGAGAACTATATACGGATGGGATACAGTCACGAAACCAGAGAGGTTTCGGCGAACTCCCACAAAAATGTGCCACGAAAAGCAAAAGAATCAATCTCTTTGGATATCTCGTCTCTTGCTTGCGCTGTTTCTGCAAACGGCTTCAGTTATTATCAACTGGGAGCAGATCCTTCGGTAGTATTTGCCTCGAAGCTGGATATTATTCCTGATACTTGATAAAGTAAGGGGTTAGTTACAACCCCTTTTTTCCCTACTCCTATTACACCTCCAATTACTAGCCACAATATCGGACTACCTCTAGTGTAGATCACCGTCTTGCAATCTGCTTGCGGTCTCCAACGTTCTTCTTTCTCAGTTTCTCCCTATCTTGAACTGACAACTTGATACATTCAAAGGCAGACACCAAGCTGACTTGAATCTGCACCAATATGGATATTTGCCTGTTGACTAACCTTTGGCCATTGACATTTCAAGCCCTCTACCTCACTCACCTACGTATATGCCACTGCCACGTCGGAGGGGATACACGCGTCGCGGTGGTCCATTATCCCCATTGGATAGGATATCCATTCCGCCCGCTTGCGTGACTTTGGAGGGAAGAATGTACACAGCCATATCCTACCGAGCGATCATGTGGCTTGCAGATTTTTTTTCCCTTTCTCCCTTTTTTTCTTTCACTATACCTTTTCTTCTCAACTGTTGAGGTTGACAGTTACTCGACAGTAGGTAGTTTCCAATTAGATACCCAAGGACCAAATACACAGGTATTCTAGGAGTATCTATACCCGTTACCTATATCCCTCGACTTGTCTCGGCTATATATTAAAAAATAACGTTCAGCACTTGTTGGACGACATTTATTCTCCGTCCTTTTTCTCCGATAGTTTGACAGGCTTGGTTCCTTGCCTTACAATCAATTCAACGACAGGGGAACAAGGAATACCGGCATCCCCCTATTATGCAACAAATACAACACACCGCGCCATTTCAAGGACTGGGCATTTAACTTACAGTGTGTCCATATCTACTTAACCAAGCTAGATAGTCAAAAAAATTCCATCCCTTTTTTCCTTTGTCAGTTCTAACCCCCTTACTCCTATCGCCCGCCTACACCATTAGACGAGTAGAGAAGGAGAGGGAGAGGGGGGCGCGATGAATCCAAATTCTAATCGCCTACATCGTACCGAAAACGTACAGCAGACATTAGGGATGAAGTGTGATCCAACCTCTGTCCCACGAGAAAAATAACCCTCATCCTCACACACAAGCCGTTGGGATAGTTATATATGATGCGCCTCGCATCCGGCGCGGGTTAACCGAGAGCCCCCTTGCACAACATCAATAATACATATCTGTCTGCGACATGTCCTTGTAACTACACACGAGAACTGAGAGGAAGAGCGGGAAAAAAGAGTTGATGGGTAAATGGGTTTATGTGTTTCTGGTAGAAAGACTAGTTCCCCCTCCCCTCTCCCCCAGCCCTAAAGACATGCTGTGAGTGACCCCCTTTTTCTTTCTTACTTTCCCCCCCTTTTTCCAATCCTCTGCGCGGCAAAAGTGAACGACCAGATCCCCTACATTCCTGCACCACGCACAGAACGATAAAGCCCACCCGCTGTGTACATAGGTAGGCAGATAGATAAACAGAGAATTCCATAGGATACACGTACAGTGCATGTATATCACCCATTTATTCACTATCCGTATATTATAGCTCTACTTATTCATTCCCTACCAAGCAGGCAGACACGGAACTAGAAAAATTGCAATATGACCGACAGAACCCCCTACCTAACCTAAAACCCAACAGCGGATAGATATTTATATCGTGAACCCTAGCTCCTCACAAGTTCAACGAGTATTTCTACTCGGATGGGAAGGGGGCAATTCAACCCGTTATCGGTTCGAACCGACAGAGTAGGGGATATATATCACTCTCCTTTCCCTATTAAAACCCCCCCGCAAAAAAAAATAAAAAAAATAACATTCTGAAAAATCCGTTCCACGTTCAGCTGCGTTGAAGTACACACAGGTACCATATCACCCAATCAATAATCCTCACCCACAAACAACCTCCCCTTTGTCCGCTTTCTGAACACAGAACTTACATAATACAGTCAATGTTCTTGTTCCGTTCTCAATCAATGGCTCGCTCAGAGGGCACAGTGATGCTCACAATGAAAAAGAAAGGAGAACGGACACGAAAGCGGAAAAGGAAAAGCACTCGTTTTCAATGATTGGATTGGATTGGATTGGATTGGATTGGATTGGATTGGATATGGCAACTAGGCCGCCGTTTCTTGTTTAGCTAGCTAGCTACTGCTGCTTAGCTTAGCCCAAGGCCGACTCAGAGAAGGAAGCGAGAAAGAAAAAAAGGAGGGAGGCAAGAAAGAAAGAAAGAAAGAAAGAAAGAAAAAAATATGGAACGCCATTTCGTGTGATGTGCAGGGTTTCTTACACCTTTTTAACGGGTTTAGCCGGCTAACAATTTCTTGCGCTTTGCGTTCATTCAGCGCTTTAGATCTAGATCCAGCGGGAGAATAGGGGGGTGGGTCAGATTTAAAGAAGAGGAAAGGGGGGAAATGAAAGAAAAACGAAAGGAAAGGTTTGATCAGTAGACCCTTAGATCTAGATGACTTAAAAAAATGAGTGGAGGGTGTCAAGGGGGGGGCGGGGGGGAGGAGGGAGATACGAACGAACATGCAGCATGCGATGGCACGTAGGATAGGACAAGATGGGTGTGAGGGCATTTTGTGAAACGTGTGTGCGGCCCCTGTTTTTTTGCGGCGATATGATGTGATGTGATAGTGGGCGGGTTAGTTTGGTGAATGGGAGAGGTGAGGCTGTGTGATTGTTATGTATGTACGGGCTAACAGGGAGATTTTGTCTCAGGGGTGGAAAGGTGTATGTAGGTAGTCGTTTTTGAGGCAATGGATACGTGATATGATTATCGATATCACTATCATATGAGTTTCTTGTTTGAATAAGTAGGGAATTGTACTGTACTTGGGGTTCAAGGTTTCTGCAGACGGATGTAGACAGGCACGCGCAGCTTGGTCCTAGTTTTCATCTCGAGTAAAGATCGAGAAACACTGGAGGAGGGGCGCGCCATGAGGGTTAGAGTCAGGCCGGATTGGGTGCAATATGTAGTTGATAGCGCGCCATGGGATTCTATTGAATAATGTTAACCTGGGCAGACGGACGACATTTTCATCTTTCTTTTGTTGTCACGGTCGAACACTCCGATACCAATCATCTTTCTTTTGTTGTCACGGTCGAACACCCCGATACCAAAAGTCGAGATGAAAAAAAAAACAAACCAAAATATATTTTTCCATCCCCATTTTGTAATACAGAGTGCGAATATTCTACAAATGAAAAGGATGCATGAGAAGGAGGTGTGGTAGGTAAGTAACATCAAAGATCGCAGACGTGATTATGGGAGAGTTGGTGTATGTATAGCACAGGAGTAACAAGAGAGGGACCAAAAATATGGTAGGTAAAAACTATTAACATGTTTTACATTGCCCCTGAAGCTCGAATCGAGCCAAGCAATAGCTGGGTCATGGCGGGGGCAGGGCAGACAGGTTATAAAAGTCTTGTTCGCACAAAGGAGTCTTTATTTATTTATACCAGTATTCGGGCTTGACGAAATCGGCCATGGTCTTGGGATCTTCGTGAACGTGATGGTGCTCTAGAGAGAATTGTCAGTGCTTATTCTGCTTAAGTTATGAGGGTAGGTTGGGCAATGTTTATCCGCCAATTCATATTGAATATGAACGGTACGGATGCGAAGTGAGACAAAAATTGGAATCCACTTACCATCGTGGGCATGGTCATGCTCATGGGGATCAGCCTCAGGTCCAACATAATCCATCTTGAGGACGTTACCGCACTCTCCGCAGCGCTCAATTGGACGTTCGCGGGATAGCTAGCACCAAATATCAGTTAATCCAATCATTAACCGGCGCCAGACCAAAAACAAGCGGGGTTGCCGCTGGACACGTATCAGATTGGAAGCACTCTTACCGTCAACCAGATGACACCATGGGAGTCGGCGGGGTAACCGGTGCAACCGGCGTATTGCTCATCTCCTCCAGACTTGACCATAATGGGGTTCTCGATGGTCCCTGTTATATTCAAAAAATCGATTTAGCGGCCATTCCCGGGTTTTCACGCCATACCCCCTCATTGTTAAATAACCCCCAACAACCCCAATCGCAACGGGGAGGACCGAAATATCACGCACCCTTTCTCGAAGCGTCCAGAGGCCGCATGTCGAAAATATCAATTCCCTGCATCTTTCCCAAAAGTTCCAATCGCTCCAGACCAGTGGATTGTTCGAAGTCGGTGGGGATGCTTCCGGGTTTCGCACCGGGGGCGAGAAGGTCGCTCTGCTCCGCGATATCTGCGAGTGAAACGAGTTAGAAGCCAATTTCGAAACAAACATGGGGGCGTGTGGCATCGCTCGGGGCCGGGAATAGGGTTGCGATCGTTGGGTTGAAGCAGCAATGGAAAAATCCATAGATATCGGAAGGAAATATAGGAAAGATTGAATCGGCGAGAGTCCGGTTTGACTAACCATCGAAGGTGACTAGTTTTCCCTGGGGTTGATCGGGCTTGACATCCCACTTGCCGGGCTTTGCGGCATCACCTGTCCGTACACGAAAAGCTTCACGTTAGCAAAATTCTGCCCAAGATTCCGGCATATGTAGATGAGAATGGCATATCCGCCAACAGCAATTGACAAATATGCCCGTGGTGGGGACACAATGGGCGGATGCAAAGATCGAAAGGGCATTGTCAACAAGGCGGGCACATACATCGGACGGCAGAAGCTGTGAAGCTGCGGCGGGCAAGGGCTTTGACGGGGGTGCGCCTTGCGAGGGCGAAGGCAGTTCGTTGAACAAACATTGTCCCGGCTGCCAATGGCTTGGTGCAATGGTGGTGGAGGGGGGCGGGATTGGAGGAGTCAAGTCGTGGTTATTTGGATATGAGGTTGAAGATGAGGTGACTTCAACACCAACCGGATCCGTCCGAGCAGAATTGGCTTTGTTACGTAAGCACTAGGCACCACGTGATCGCTCGTGTTTGATTGGCTGGAAGCTCTCTGCCGTCGGGAGCAAAGTTAGGGTTAGCCCTAACTTGCCCTTTTGGGATATCAAATCTATCGACCAACCAGATGTCGCGTATCTATAAACTGGCCGTTGGATCCCCTTCTTCCACCAAGAACGCAGGAGTTTGGACGGCTTCTAAGATGTACAACAGAAATACCAGCGGGAGAGAGGGGCAGCAAGCCTGCAACTGTCCCTTGACGCCCTGCGACCTGTATCCTCCTATAGCCTCCGTGCGTGTAACCTTGTTCGCAGGAATTGCTAACGTGGCGCACATAAAAATGTCACAACAAACGGCCATATCCGCTTTTTGATATGCATAAAAAGCAGAACGGTGAGACCGCAGGTGCAAGAAGCGGGGGGGTTTGGGGTGGGAGGGGGATTTTGATTTGAAAAAAACAAAAATAAACAGCCGACTCAGGGGCCACACAAAGCCGCATCCTCACACAGTGTCAAACAGTCGAGGAGAAAAACGGTTACTGTTGTGTGTAACTGAGTCGGATCTGGCTCCCCAATTCTCAGGTAGCTCTCCCTATACCTCCTTCGCTGGACTGCCTGTCCGTTTCCTTGTACACTCTCCCCATATCATGCATGGAGCAAACAAATAAACCGTGCACAAGAAGCGGGACGAAAAAGGATTGACGCGATACAAAGCCGTTGGTATTCACTTCTCACCCCTTCGTATCATGTCCCCCTCATTCGATATGTTTGGTAATTGACAAATGGAATCCCCAGTGGTATATTGATATATGAAGCACAAAGAAAGCCGAATAATAGGGAAGAAGCGTACGGTCACTGTTCCGAGGAGGATTGGGCTGACTCGAATTGTAGAGAACCAAAAAAAAAGGTAAAATAAAACAAATAAGAACAGGTAAAACGCACAGCTTCGAAAATAAAAGTAGCAAAACAACACAGAATCGAAAACCCCCAACCAGGTTTGCCCGTCAACCTTTAATTAGAACCAAATAGAACCCCCATCCGAAAGAAACTAGAATTAGGAAAGTCGAACAATGAGTGTTATCAGTGAAACGAAAGATTCCCAATTCCCCCCGTTTCCAAATGACAGGTTTATAATAAAAGTTTTATAAGAAAAAGGGTATCATCATCGCGCAATGCCAAGTTTCGACCAAGCCCTCACTTGACAAGTATCGTCGGTCGAGAATAGGTAGATAAGCGTAGTAGCTAGAGGATAGTCACAGACTCTCGTATGCCGAGTAGAAACGGAAAAAGTTCCGAGACGACTCGCGATGGCAAGGACAAGAACTTGCTACCCGTGTGACTTTATAGACTGCTCTATTTTATTGTTTCGGATTTCCAGCACCCGCCAAAAGTCTCAGTCGTCGTTTTCATAGGCGTTGTCTTTAGTCTGAGGGGATTCAGGGTCTCTCGTACGCCCCCAGACAGCCGCCGTTGCCGGTTCTTAAGGGATGCAAGAAGAGCAGAGACAGGGGGCGGGATATATATCAACGAAATATAGATGGAGACTGGAGAGGGTTTCTTCTGTGAACGTTTGGACAACGAGACGGCGGAGAAAAGCAAACGGCATCCAACGCACTACCTCGGACAAAGAGACCTACATCCCTAGTCGCACACGTCCACAGGGAGCAAATTCCCAAATGTATCGTAGAAATTTCTGAGGAACCCAGTACGGGAAATTTCTGTGACCGCTTCTCTACAGCTCCTCGGCTTTGTCTCGACATGCTGTAGGTGAGAACCCACTCCCAACCTTATTCGCGATCACACGCCAGCGATCATTTTCGTACTCATGGATCGCGTTACGCAACCGTTGCACCTACAGTAAAGGTCAGCCCAACCCATAAGCGTTTCTCCAACAAATCATTGGCGTTCTTGGAAAGGGGTGACGGTCGTACCATCTCATCCGTCCATACTGTTGCCTTTGCCTTCAGTTTGGTGCAGTACCGGACTTGCAGGGTGCCGCTGGTCCGGCCAGGAAAGAAATCCGCAATTTGCTTCCACGTCAGGTTTTTGTTTTCCTTCAGCTCAACAAGCAAAGCATCTTCCTCCGGGGTAAACTTCAATTTTGGCCCTCGCGGTCGTGGCGCTGGATCGGGCATTCCAGGCTGGCCAACCACACTCGGAGGCCCAGACGCACCCCCAGGTGATGTCAGATCTGCATCGGAGCGCTGGGCCCCAGCAAGTGCGGCTTGCGAGGGCAGTCGGTGGTGATGATGGTGTTGCTGGTGTAATGGAGAGGGTTGGTAGTCGTGCTGGCCGGGAGGCTGGTGGTGCGAGGAGTGATCTGATTGAGCAGACAGCAGCATGTCGGCAGACTGCGGCTCATCGGCGTGAGATGTGTCGGAGAGCATGGAAAGGCTAAGTCCTGCCGTGTGATCGTCGCGGTCATGGCTAGGGCCGTCATCGATTCGAGCTCTTTTCGTCCCCTGTCCCTTACTCGCATACATCGGAACAGGTCCGGAGTTAAAGTGAGGAGGGAGTTGTGGTGCTACCATCTGCCCGGGAAGTAGAACAGGCGGCTGGAGGTCGCGGATGTTGCTGTGGGGGCCTGCAGAGGACAACGCAACAGCACCCGGCTGCCCGTGTTGTTGCTGTTGCGACTGTTGCCGGTGATGGGACGGCTGCTGCTGTTGCTGTTGTTGCTGCTGCGGCTGCTGAAAGGATTGATGATGCTGGCCACCTGGGAGGAAGGCAACATCAGTCCTCGCCCCATGATGAAGCGGTTGTGTAGACTGTTGATTTGATTGATAGACCAGCTGACTCTGTTGTTCTTGAGCTTTCGACTCCTGTGTCGAGAAATCAAGGTGATAGTCTCGATATGGATCCGCCAGCGTCGCGGTTGTGCACCGGCGCTGCTAGAGCTATTAAGCCCTAGCAGGCTACCCGATGATGCGCAATAAAATCGTATTGTAGAATCAGCGTTGCGCGCTGGAAATCCGAAAGAGCGCCCCGTATTTTAGAGTGCGTTTGATTTTCTTCCTTCGTATATCGAGAAGCCAGTATGCGCGTGAAGTTCAGGTCGCGTGTATTTTTTTTCTTCCTTTCTTGTTGAGGGTGCTGTGTTCGGGAAAAGGGAGGAGGTAAATAGAACGCGGAGTAGTGGAAGACGGCAATGATGCAACTCCACCCAGGGTGAAATAAATGGCAAACCACCCCGCCTCGTATGAAGAACGATTGACCAAGTTAAAAGACCGGTAACTTATTGCTTGAAAAGTATACCGATGCTGAGAGTCATTATTCGGATTTCCTTAGGGCTGAGTTCGGGGATTCGCGAAACGAGAACTTCTCAAACGTCTTGATGAAAGAAATGACAAGCAGTAGTGCATAGTAGTGTTATTATAGCCGTTAGTCAAAATAGACATTTGCAGATAGGACAAGACTGGGATGCTAGACCAGAGGGGTGGTTGGGCTAAAAGAGGGTTGGCAGCAGCAGGAGGGAATAATAAAGGCCGTTTCCAACCCGCATCATCAAATTAAATGATGAGATGGCTTTCAAGGACTAGCGGCCGCTTGAAGAGAAACACCGCTGCCCCAGGATGGCGGCCGTTAGCCCTCAGCTAAAATTGGACTGGGGGACGGGCCTTGTTCTAGGCGACAATCTTACAGATGCCCGGGCTCGAGACTCGAGAAGGGAGATGGCATATATTAGAGACGCAATCCTGCGAAACAAGGCGTTTCGAAGTGCCGGAGAAAAGGATATATGGCTCGGTCGACGAACAGATATGGCTTTCGCGATTCCACAAAAGTGCCAACCTTCCCAAGGCCAGGAGAAGAAAGGGGGCTACCCATACAAAGGCGTATATAAACAAACGGCAAAGCTGGGTACGACGCGATTGTCCAGGAACAAAAGAAGGCCCAGGAATAGCAGACAACGGCGGCGGGCTTCGTGAGAGGAGGGCGGCGTCGTTGACACCGAGCAATGCGCATGGGAACATACCGCGAAAACTTGACAAACCTCAACGGCGCGCCGAGGGGGGTTTCTGCACCGAGACGCCTCCTTTTGCGACTTCTGGAATCACAAGATGCCGGCCACAGAGTGGAGAGCAGACATGCAGTCAGTCCAGTCTAGAAGCACGGCCGGGATAGCAGGGCGAAAACAAACATGCTGGACTTTCGCGACTGCGCGACCTCCACGTCGATTGCCAACTGGGATTGCGAGGGCAAAATCCACATGCGCAGGGTTCTGTTTCACTCGTCGGGCCCATCCTGCTCATGGTTCTCGTCGTCGACAGGGAGCTTCGCTCGGTTGGATGCGAAATGGCCAGGACCATCGGGCTGTCCTGGGATGCCGTCATTCCATGCCATGCGGTTCGACGGTGGAGGCCAGGCGTCGAGGCGGGCTCCGTTTGATGCTCCCTAATCATCTTAATTGCTCGAGGCTGTAACAGCTAAGAAGTCTCCGCCGGGTCCTGAGGGCAGAAATTACGGGTGCAAGTCGCGTCAAGGTTGCAGGCTAGAGAGAAACTGGAGAGACTTCAAACAAAGCCGAGATCGACAATTTTAAACAAATGGCAAGCTAGAGAAATACTGAAATATCTATTTATTTGATTCGAATCCACCACGCAACTCGGTTTCAGCGCCAGCCTGTGGGTTTTGGATTGGCTAACTACTTGTGAGGTTTTTATTGTCTATTTAATCGTATGATGTATCTTGCAGGTCTGGGAATATCTACTTCAAACCCGCGATCCAGGAGGATGAACGCGAACTGCGCGAATCTGGAATCCTGGCGCTAATTTTAGGTCTGCAGCCTCATTGGTCCCAGCCGTGCCTGAATAACTCGCTATTTGATGTCCCTCTCTTCCTTTCATGATGACGGAGTATCAAGTCGGCGTTCGAGGCGGCTGGTATTCTCGAATCGCAACAAATGTTACAAGCGGGCGTCCTTGACAAAGGTTCTGGTCACCCTGCCTTGTATCACGGCTTCGTCCAGGGTGGAATCGTGCCCTGTCGTTGCACATCAGCTCTTCGGCATGAGACATGATACCCTGGCCGGCACTGTGTATCACCCATTCGAATGCACCAGCGGGGGACATCATCCATGGAGGCTGGAGACGGCTCACCCCGGCCTCAGGCTTTTCCGAAGGAAAAGAGATACTCAGGCCTCGCCGCCCTTGGGTGGGATATTCATTTCATGCGCCAGACAACGAGGCCAAAGCAAGGTATCCAGGCCTTGTTCTGAGTGGCTGAATATCGACGTTGAAACACGCCTGGGAAACTAGCCTCGGTGCTAATTTCCAATGTTGCGGTGGCTGCGATTGCCCCGCGATTAATAATAACGGAATCACCGGCATAAGGGACAAAAGGAACTCGATTGAAGATGGTGAGGTTGAAATGTGTCCCAAGCGCCCGCAAACAAAGAATGGAGGCGGATCATGGATGCTTAGAAACCGTCACGGCCTAATCTCCTCGGTTGGTGCGGACCATGGAAGATGAGAATAAATACCTGCAAGAAATCTGCGAACCTCAGGCTAGCCTCACGAAGGCCCAGAGCGTATTTCTTAGCTGTTCCTGTCAGTCTCTCGGTTGGTCCGGGGTGAGGTTTGTAATATCAAAAAAGCTACCTTGAAAGCTGATATCAGGTCCCGCCTTTACACATCCTCGAGTCAACCGGGAAATATAAGGCCTCTCTGATCAAGCACTGATAATAATACCAGAGGATTCAACGGGGTAATAACCGCGAGTAATTATAGTAACTAATTGTGACAGCGGGCATCATCACAGGTCGCTATCTAGATCTGTTGAGCAGGCGACGCGCTAAAACAGCTCGACGCGATGCAAAGGTCAAAGAGTCAAAGAGTCAACTCTAGCAGATCTCAACTTCTTACCTTCTCCAAAACAAAATAGTTTCATCATTGTTTTGGCTTTTCGGCCCAACCCGTGAGATCCCATGCAGTGACATTTCGCAATTGCGCGCCCGGTTCAATTCACAACAATGCGGAATACTCTGAATAGAATATGGGGTGTCCCTGATGTCCTTGCGGAGAGTCCGCTAGGTATGTAGTTCCATAGTTACACATTCTAAGCGCCATCGGGGGATCTACATACTAAGACAGCCAGCTATGGCGCGAGTTTTTTTAAGCTCTGATCGATTTACTTCCCGCCGTTGAAAGAAGCATACCCAAAACTGGACAGACAGACCCCTATTATAATTAGCGGCTTTAAACCCTGTGAGACATGCCGTAGCGGAGGTGATGATATCTCAAGCTACAGCTGTGCTTGGACAGGTTTGGCGGTTCAATATCTACTCTTGAGCCCGAATTAAGACATCATTGCTGATCATGAAGCTTCTGGCGGGGATATTTTAGACATGCACTCCATGTTCGCGGAAATCCCGAAGCAGGATTTCAGCAACGTATTCATGATTATCTCCATCGTTGTTCCGGTCTTTCAAAATGGACATATGCCTGCTAACCGTACTGTCAATCTCCAAACGCCTGCAAGATGCGATCCGGGTGTTCCACCGAAATTTCAAAAGCCAACTAATTATTAACCTAGGGGTCAACATCTGGCAGCAGACCCTTGAAGTTCACACATATAACCATCTGGAGGTTCGTGCGAGAAGACACAGTGGTAGGATATGGTCCCCACGTGGTATCTAAGCTCCCCTGGATAAATATGAACTGCATTTATGAACTGACCAGGATTCAGGTTAGTACCAAGACAACAATGCACCTGGCTATTAAAGAATATCAGGTAAATTTTGAGATGTCTGAGTTCAAAATAGGAGCCAAAGAATTGTCTAACTATATCAAAGAGCCAGATGGGGAGCATCCATTTTGCAACCCGGCCTGAGCTACCCAGTTAACTACTAGTTGGTTAGTTAGCAGTCGATCATCATGGTTGACAAGGGTTTGATTCGGCAGGTATCTCTCGATCAATTCTGATCTGCTTTCTAGAAGACAATGAGACATCATGACAGGGAATTATCAGTCCTAACTATCACAAAGGTTGGCGCGTTCGAGCTTCCTTGTAAGACAGCACCAATATAGGATCCGAAAACACTGGCGGAGAGTTTAGAAGCTCGGGCATAATGAGCCCGGACCAGGTATCTGTATCTCTCATCTTGTTTTTCAATAGTTCGACTTCCCCATCCATGTCGGATAAAAGGTATCCAAGTTGTCTTTCATATATCACTCTCCCGCGCATGATTTTGTCTTGCCTTATTTATTGGCCTCATCTCCGCTCCCAGCCCCATGCGCCATGGTAAATGAAGCATAGCAAGTTTATCTTTGCCTTTAAAAAAAAAAAAAAAAAAAAAAAAATTTGGCCGCCATCATGGTTATCCCGTAACTCTGCCTCTTGTCTTCGAAGGGAACTATATCCGAAATTACAAGTACTTCTTTTCCAACCAACTACCGGTCAATTTACACAAGGAAGGAAGGGGTGCAAGGGTTAAACCAAGCAAGGAAACATTTCTAGCGGCTGAATGAAGTCAAGTTAATAAAGAATTATCCCGGATTCTCAAGGCTGCTGCGCGGCGCGTGGTGTTGCAAGGGATTAAAGACCTGCCAAGGGCATATGCAGGCACGATAGATGAATGGCCGTGGCCGTGGCCTGTCATCATGGGTCGGATCGTAAAGTGTTTCGGTTGGTCGGAAGCATCTGGTTATGTATGTGGAGATAGGTGTCCATGGTCCAGGGGTGATATGAAAATAAATGCCGATGTGATTCATCAGGCTGGGGAGGGGCATTTCTTTCTATCAGTGAAAGGACGAAGAACAATCAACCAAGCGTCCGTCATAAACTTGGGTGTAGGCAGTTGGGGGTTGACAAACAACTTGAAGAGGTTGACTGGGTGGTAAAATGTAAAATCCGTAAAATGTCGTTAAGCTGGTTAGTTAGTTAACGAACTAACTCATCAATGAGGCCGGAATCAAAACGGCCCGCGGTTGAGATTATTTATTTCCACAACAGCATTCAAGTTACCTCTAACACCTTGACACTCATCCATCCTTTTTCTTCTCCGGACATCCGTTACTCCCAGAGCTCATTTTACCACCGCTGCATGACCAGCGAAACATGGTAGAGTTAGCTGACGGTTTCCTGAATGTGGGCGAGTGCGGCGAAAACTGCTATCTGTCCAAAGACGGGAAGCAAGTCATCATTACTGGGCCGCTCGCTATTGACCTCAGCACCCTGCCCCTGCTTGACGATACCACGAAAGTGAAGGGGAAGACTATCACCTATAAAAAGAGGTTCACAAGGGAAAACACCATCCCCCTTGCGGACAGTGACTTTCCTAATACACCACGCATTGACTACTACGCCATGAAACATGGGCCATGGAGCGAGTGTTTGCCCATAGAGTTTGGCTGTGGTGCGGAATACCAGGACGCCGTTTTCAAGCTTGCTGGATGGAAGACCGGAAACGTACATTGCGATGCAAAGTTCTTATCTGGATTAATAGACAACGACAATATTGTTCGTCTGCTGAGCATAGTGACCGTCGAAGGCCGTTTCGCTGGGTTTGGAATGGAGAGACTTTACCAATGCCCTGTTTCTCCCATGGACGAACAGGTGAAGAAGATGCTCCCGGCTTTTATCCAAGAGACAGTCGAATATCTTCATCAGACTGCCCGGATGTATCATTGCGATATTAGGATTGGTAATATCATGTTAAATGGACAAGGGCGGCTGAAATTAATCGACTTCGATATTGCCCAGACCAATGTGCTGGCTACCCCGCACACATACATCCCTGACGCTCAGTTCTTCCTTGGAGTCTCCCCGAGGCTTGATCATCTCGACATAGGCATGTCCATCGTCCTCATGTTTCTGATATTGTCAGATATACCCGAAGAGGAACGCCACGAGCTACAGATAGCAGCAAGCCCACTTGAGCCTTTTGATTTCTATCGCGACAGTAACCTCCAACGCTCAGCCTACTTCCACCATGTGCAAGACCAAGTTTACGGGAAGTTGCGGACACTCATGGAATGTTCAGTTGGGGAACTGTGAATGCTCGACTGTGATAACCAGCAAGAGCACGGGTGACAAATGCCCGGGTTGTAGGAAATGACACAATTGTATGTATTTTCATCCATCCCGATGACGATGGTAATAGCCGATCATTTACTTTGTTCTGACCATCTTTTAAATGCTAATAGAATACTTTCTAGGCTGTGGATTGTTCGAATTTTCCCGCGCCCACACTCCGTCTTCCTTCTGTGGACTGTTCGCAATCAGTCTCCCCTCCGTCGACTGCCTGACGCTCGGTCCCGTCTGTTTCCTCTATATAGGATCACTCTTGGAAATTATTTTGGCTGGACACCCTGACCCTCTTTCTTTCTTTCTATAATGTCCAGCTTTCGGATTTTCTTCATTTGCCGTTGCGAGAAATTATCTCCAATATCTCATCTGCGGAGTGAGTGTGTGGTAGTTATGGACAACTTCTCCCGTGCAGTTCTCGGGAGTTGACCTACATCGCTAAATGCCCCAATTTCATTCATCCATTAGAAAGGTTTTCTTGCTTGCTTTATTTAACCTTTGTTGCCTTCCTGCCTGCCCGCCCACATAATAACAACACCGCAGCTCCCACCGCCATCGGCAGTAGTATGCTTCTATCCGGGACGCTTTGAACTTACCAATCGCCAGGGCACGGCCGTCCGGGTTGGGATGGATGTGACAGATGTTGATGTGTCCAGAACAGGTCAAGGCCAGCGTGCCATTTCCGTTCCAGATGGGCCTTATGAATGGGGAGCCTGGATTAAGATGAGAGGCAGAATTGTTGAAGGTTCTGGGACTTGGGGGGGGGGGGTACTTAAACGGGATGAACCGTTTCAGGATTGTTGAGGATGGAATGGCGCCACGCCCAATAGGAAATTAATAAAAAAATAGTTATATCTTCAGTTGTTTCTCCTACTTGGCTCCTGCCAGCTTACACTTCTAAGATCTCCGGATTTAACAAATATAGTTAACGCATAACTTTCCTCGCTCAATAAGAATGCACATGTCCTTGCCTCCCTAACAAATGAGTCAGTGAACTATATGAGTTTCGCTTGCTTGTAAAATAATTTCATTTCGCCCAACTTCCCCTCTTGTTTCCCTGAGTGAGGTCTTATCGTCAAAGTTAATTGCATTCCGGGCCTATCATTAACCAGGCCCCATCTCAAATAAAATAAAGTACGATAGTATCAGTTCGGCACTTACCATCAATATAGGAAAGTCGATGTATCCTTCGGACGGATTTCCTTTCTCCCCTAGCCTCCGGGAATCATCGTGCACTGACTAGCCAGCCTCTTAAAGGTTCGAAAAGATTCTACCCCCTGATCCGTAACTAGGTACATCCCAATTTTAACTTGCTGAGCTGAAAGCCATATGGTTGATCGGGCATGAAAAGGTATCTACCCCCCGTGTGCCAAGCAAAGGACGGTGTGACAACAATGCCTGCAACTCAATAAAAATACATCGGCCAGCTGCATGTGTTTATTTATAAATGGGATTTTCCTCCATTTCTGGTTCCAAGCTGCATTAACATTTCCCCCTAAGAAGTCGGGCGAGCTGTTATGATTTTGACGAGAACGCGGGGAAGGGGATAGTAGCCTGACATAGCGCCCTGCGTTGTATATCTATATTCGGGTGGAATGTTGCCCGAATCGGTTCATAGATATTCCCAGTTGATTAAACCTCAGAGCAGGATGAATAATTCGCCTGAAATATGACGGATGCGTGTAGCGTTCAATCGATGATAGCTGAGCCGTTGGTCTTCAGAACGGGATTCGAAAAGCGACATCCAGGCCTATGAGCTGATGTAGTATTCTCGGAAGAGAATTGACACTGATACACTGATATCATAATCGGTTTCTTCCCAGGAATAATCCGACCATAATTCTTGCCTCTTTGCTTGACAGAAGGCGTCTCCAATTTTCATCCCTGACAAAATCTGCCGCGTCGCTTCCTGCTAAACGCAGACACTGTACTCCAGTTTCGACCATAGACTGGACTAGTGCCTCCTTTTCCTGCTCGCTTGTAGGGTCGAGGCAAAAGCCGCTCCAGTCATTTTCTATTGCGTTATTGATGATCTCGCGTCCATGAAGGATTATAGCAGATCTGAATATACGCGCGACAGGAGACGTTGGAGGGGGCGGATCGGAAGAGTCTGGCGATATCTGAGTCCATGGGCTGCCGCCATCCGCCATGCTGTGCGCATAATACGAGGCACTGATACTTTATCAAGGCTTGCGTTGCATTGAGGACAGGGTTACCTGGCTGCTGAAGCTCTGATGCAAGAAGGTAGAGATGAAGGTGTGAAAACAACTGGGAGATGTCACCATTAATGCCGCGGCCAGGGCCGGAAAATTCCCAGTCTATGACGCCCAATTTAGGTACGGAGGAGGAGGCCTCCAGATCTTCCACTAAGATCCCTCCTGGCCATAAGTCACCAACTATAAAACAGCGCTCGTCGTCAGAAATGCCGCGTTCGTAATCTTCTTCCACGATTTGCGATAGATTGACAAAGTCGTGGATGCCATGTTTTGGTAAGTACTTTCTCATAGTCGATACCGCTGCATCCCGGACCATATCCACCATACTGGGATTCTGAAAGTCTGGCAGATCATGCGAACCAGCAGATGTCATAATTGCTTCTAATGCTGACTTTGAATGTAGATCCGCAAAGAACTGACCGAGCCTTTGGCCAATGGAGCGCCATAGTGTTTCGTTTGAAAGAATGTTCCGGAATTTTGAAGCAGAGGACGGAGATAGGTACTCCGAAAGGGGAGGTAATTTTCCTAAATCTTCGATGCAAAGGACATGGGATTCGTGATCGTGATGAACAAGACGAGGAACCAGAACGGAAGACCTAGATGGAAGAGGAGCTAAGGGTCCTCTGGGGGAGAAAAGTGCAAGGGCGTTGGCTTCTACTTGCTATTTTGCATGTTAATTCGGTCAACGGACAGTAGGACAACAAAAATATCCTCATATCAATGGCTGCAAGGCCTTTCCATCGACTCTAACAAAAAGATGAGGGCGACACAACCACAACGAACCGCAAAAGGGTACATACCTGCCTGACACGATCAAATGGAGCTTGTTCCCCAATTAGGGCAACATATGGAGGCGCATATTTCAGGACCAAAGTCTCATGCCCAGAAAACCTTCCCGAGCCACGAAGTGCAGGGCCTGTGTCGTGAGGCGATGCTGCTGATGGGCCAATCCGTGATCGAACTGCCCGAACAGTAAAGTTCACAATGCCGCCAGTAAGAGGCTGGATTGACCACGTCTCGGATGGATCGTCCTGGCGGAAGTAGGCGTCGAAATTGAAGGACATCGTGGTGGTTTAAGAAGAGTTGGACGTTGGGGATGGATGGTGCCAGGCCGAAAAGGGAAGGACGCTTTCACACTGGACAGCTGAGGGATCCTTGCACGGACAGATTAGCCACCTGTCTCCTGAATTACTTGGAGTCCGTTGTTTATTCCAGTAATACTGTGCCTTGCTTGAATTCATATATGCATTTGTCTAATTTCACGCGCCTTTTGTATCAGAAATCCAATTCAACAACAATGGTATTAGCATTCTTGATAACTAATGCTTCAACGCTACATTTTGAGCTACTTGTACATGCATAGACCCAGGGATAAAGTACAACAATAAAACAAAAACATGAATGTGTAACGCAAAATAACGACGAAGAAAAAAATACACGGGAGAAATCATTAAGATGTATCAACAATCCCAAACACAAAATTAAAACGCCTTCCCTCATTCCATAATCGCTTAGATAAAAGCCTATGTTGTCATCATTCAAAGTTATCAGTTCGGTCGACCCAGATATCCTCCAACTCAGCAAAGTTCTGGAAATGCAATGGACGGTGTTGGTCATCGTAGAATCGCTGTAAGAGAATGACATGTTAGCAATCACGTCGTCGTAGTTATTGAATGCACTTGTAATTAAGAAGGATAAACTTACCAATGGAGTATCGATCTTCACATACACAGGCCGCTTTTCCACGCTACCGAAAGAGCTGCCCATGAAGCTATAGTTCCAGACGTTGCTTTCAGGAACCAAGAAGTACCCTCGAATCTTGTCGCTGAGCAGAAGTTGACATTTCTCTCCCATGCTAGTTGAAAAGCCTTGCGGTTGGTCGGAGGACATGTCCTTGTTTTCAGCACCCCATTTGTAGCCCTGGGGTGTCAGAGCCCAGGCACTTAGGGAGACGGAACCAGGAGTGAACGACACAGTCATCGTCACTGTTTTCTTGTCCCAGGATGAATGCGAGTTCATCAACCGTGCATGTTGCGTAACATCCATTGCGGTCATGTACGAGGGTTCATTTCCAGACACTGTATGGATTATGCCAAGGGGTTCCAGTGAACTAAGGTACTCGTGTTGGGGGAGATGGTGTGGCAGTTGAATGTCTCGAGTATTTCCAACTTGTGGAATCATCACAATCGTTCGGATTTCTTTGACCTGGTCGTTGTCCGGTGGCGAGCTACCGTACAAATATCCGGCTACTTGCACTCTGAGATCTGCAATTGTAATGAACCTCTTCAGGATATTCTTTGGCATAATGTAAGTATAGTGACCATCTTCCTGGATATCGTCGGAGGAAATATAAATGTTGTTGGCTCGAGTTCGAAGATTAGATGTCGCAATAGCCCGAGTACGCCACTCAGTCTTCGACGCAAACGATTGCTGCTCGTACTGCGAAGTCGTCGTAACGATAATTTCCTCCCCTCTGACGTTCTGGGTTTTGGTAGTGACCGCCGTGAGTTGCTTTTGCTCCTCCTGCTGCTTTTCAATTTCGGCAGCCTGTTGACGCTGCATAGATGGTGCGCTAATTTCCATACCAAGAATGATGTCCCGAACTTCACTGCTTGTTAGAGACTGAGTGTTGACATTATTTTTCTTCCCATAGTCGTTCAGGATCAAATCACGGAGCTGCACTTCGACCTTGATCCAGTCTTCGTCTGATAGTGTCGGCCAAATATGGTGTTCTTGGGTAATAACTGTCTTATCTGGACGAAGGAGGATTTTAGTCTTATCTCCGTTGACATGGAGGGCTCGAAGAATAAGAATCAAGCGAGAGAAGGCAGTGTACGACGAGATTGTCTTCAACCATTCATCGTAAAGGTTGAAAAGGACCATTTGGGGTTCTGTTGCCCTCAAGATCATGTCTGCAAGCTTCTCGACTTTCATTGCTGCCTGGAACGGGAGCTGGAGCTCGGATGCACGAATAGAAATGTTGGGGAAATCAAGGAGATGCACCTCGAGCGGATCGAGAAGACCCTTCCTGGTGACAATCAGTTGCTTTGGTTGTTCCTCAACTGGCAAGGATCTGATAAGCGCCGCGACTTCCTCGGCAGTCTTCCATTTAGCCAATTGACCTAGACGTTTCTGCCCTGCCCAAACACTGGTGTGGATAATCTTCAGGAACAGCTGACCCGTGCGTGGATTGAAGATGAAGATTGCTCCGTTGATGGGTTTAGTCGTCAAATTCCCTTCAAAAGTCTTGTGAATTGTGACACGGTAGACATTGGTATCGTCAATGAATAGCTGGATTTGGTTGCTAAACAATTCGGAGTAGTTTTGGGAGTTGAGGAATTCCTGGTTGCTTTCCGAAGCATAGAGCTGGAGACCCTTTCGAATACGTTCTCTCAAGACGTACAAGGCAGGATTTGCTTTCATGATCTTTGCCATTGCCTGTTGGACCAGTGCCTTCAAACCGGGGAAATATTGGCCGTAGGCGGAGTACAGGTTGTAAGCCAAATCGATACCGATCATGAGGCCGGTTGCAGATGGGTATATACTCATGCTATCCGTAGTGTAGTCGAGATATTTGGCACGAACGTATCTTTCAATGTCATGTGAATCGTAGTCGCCATACCGCAACTGGACATCCACCCAGAACTTGTTCGTTGTTGTGGGTTCTATGACGTCCTTGGTGTCGAAGAGAAGTGAGGGTCTAGTGACGTTCCACTTATGAGTAGCAAACAGAAGGATATCGGCACATGAACTATTCATCTTGTAGGACTTTCGAGGATGAATTGTTTCCTTCTGTACGGTCTCGATGCCTAGCTGCTCCAATTCTTGATCGAAAACTTGGCAAAGATCCATCACCACGGACTCGTGGATTTTTTGCCACAAATGGGCACGGAAGATTTGAATCAACGAAATCTTCAAGGTGGGAATTTTACCGTGCAAGAATATGCCCGTCAGGTCAAGTTGTACCTGGAAACCCACATAGACGTTTGCACGATTTATAGTTGGAGACCACCACAGAGTGAAGCGACGGTTCGGAATTTGGTTCAAACCGGATCGTTGGGCATTTGTGAGCTTCTTAAATTTCATCGATTCTAGACATGAGTTAGCATGGGCTTGTATATCATAAAATCACGTGACCAACCCCCCCCCCCAAAAAAAGGACCGCTCAACTTCAAAAAACATCATAAAACACGCAAAGATAACGCAAAAACGGAGAATCACCTTCGAAGCCGCTAGCTCGTTCCCAGAAGAGGCCCTCCCAGGAGGGAAAAGCCGTTGCTTTAAAAAGCTTAGATATTGTCAGTTAGCAGATTCGAAAAAGAAATAGGACAATTGGGAACAGTTTTCCTTACCGTGTGGTCCAATATGCATTCGACGCCACCGAGTGCCTGAATCACATCTGTCCGATAGGCGTTAAGATTCCACAGTTTCCCGTCATGTCTCTGGCTCGTCCACCAGAATGGATTACTTTTCATCAACTGATAGGTCTTGAATTCAGTCCGGGCACGGAATCCTTTGTCGAAACTGAGGGTGCTCCTGTCCTTTTGGAAAAGGGTATTGATACGCGGAAGTCCCCGATCCCAGCTGTCTTCCAGATCTTCAAGAGTCAACCTACGGTTCTGCTGATTTGCTTCCTGGCGCTTTTGAGAATATTCCATCCAAACGCGTTGGGAGTCAGTAAACTCCGCTTCCCAGGATATGATGTATCGGAAGATGTTTGGGATTAGGGTTTCCTCGTCGTGTGACATGCCGGCTCGGTAATGAGTAACTCCAGTATCCGTCTGCTTCGACCACCGCTTGTCGCTGGTAGGGATGAGAATGTGAGAGCCAGAAATCATTCCCAAACCACCCAGTTCCTTCGGGGTGTAGAATACCGCGGGAGGGAAACGGGACGGCATTTTGGAGTTCAACCCAATCTTGACTCTTGTTTGGATTTTGGTTTCGCATTTGACAATCGTGTCAAGGAGGTTAACAGTAGACACCGCGGCCTCACGGTAGTAGGTGAACAGAGCGATCAGGCTGGTATTCCACTTATTCGCGATCTTGGTGAAGGTAGTGGACCCAGAAGACATCAAAATTTGCCTAATCCGATTATTGAATTTTTGGATGTCCTCTTCGGTGACTTGCAAGAATGCATGGGCCGTTCGTTCTTTCGTTGTGTTATCGGTCAACGACCAAACGCTATCCTTGACGGGGAACTCTTCATTCTGGTTGCGGATCTTTGGCAGAATCCGAACTTCAAATCCGCACATGGAGAACAGCAGGTTTGGATTGTCGCGGCTGTACACGCTGGCAAAAGTATCATCCCACTCGATAGTGGTGATGGACCTTGGAAGTCGATTCTTGAGGTCCCAGAAGACAGCGCGGCCCAAGTTAACGTCATGTCTCATCAACCGCATTCTTGAATCCCGAGGCCAGCACTTTTTATTCTTATATCCGATCACATTTTCGAAATTTGGATCTGGCTGCTCAGTCAAAAATCTCTGGATGAGATCTCGCGATTCATCGGCGGAAAATCGTAAAAATACCCAAATCTTGTCGATATATCTAGTGTAAAGGCGTATAGGGTGTCGAGTTTCGGTTGCACGGTCCCTGAACTGGAGGAAGTCGTTGGGGCTCTGAGGAGGTCCGGCAATTTCGCTTGCTCGTTGAAGGCCCAAGAGGAGGAGATCGATGACAAGACCGTAGAACTGGAAAACGAAACCAGAGAACTGCAAGCCACGAATCATACCATAGCTGTTTGTATGATTCATATCCTTATAATTAAGCTGGACGTTGTTTTTCGAAGTAATGTAATCCGCCAAATTGTGGTCCATGATGAGGCGCAAGAGTCGATTAAGCAGAGTGAGATCGATCTTCTCGTACACTTTGGACAGTTCCGTCTCGATCATGACATTACACTCTCCATCGGCTGTTTCCCAAACGTTGGATAGGTTGTTAATGCCTTGGGCCCATTTATAGGTGAGTAAGGGTGGAACCTCAGAATCAGAGGGCTTGATCCAGGCTGGGAAAAGGTGGCGCTGATCCGCCTGGTACCATAAGTATTGATCCAAGTAAGCATCAGTGATTTTTTCGATTGGCTCGATGTCGTACACGGGGTTGACGTTGGAATAATTGTCGTTCATGTCGATGCCCACTTCTTTGAATGCTCGCTGGGTGAGAAGGAATCTCTTGATTCTAGCAAGGGTCGTTCCTGGAGAATCATACGCTTGTTCGATAAGAGCAAGCTCCTCTCGTTGGCTCTGGTTCAGACGGCCCTTGACGGAATAAGCTTCACGGAGACGTTCGAGTGCCAAAATTAAGATCTTTGTGTCGTGCTTGTAAGACACGCTAGGGAAAGGAATGGGAGAAAATTTGCGAGACTCCAGCCAGTGAACGGTAGTAGTATAAATCGCGACAGCTTCTTCTGAAGAAACATACGGTCCATCCTTCAGATAGTTATGCTGTCTCTCTTGCTCAGCCTTAAGCCAAAGTCGCGTAAGTCGTCCAAGATTTTTCTTGGCCACGGTTTTGTCCACAGTCGCTCCGCGCCGAATTCGCTCCCGATTGTAATGCGCAACTGAAATCCACCAATCTGCCTTGCTCTTGACATATCTTAGAATGATGTTCTCGATCGGAGCTGGAAGCCCTGGAACTTTCCATGGAATGTTACTCTTCCAGCACCTCCAGGCTTCCGAAAGATGTTGCAAAACAGTGTTGACTTTATTCTGTTTAATGCCTTCGGGCATCATATCCATAAGATCGGCCATGACTGAAGCGCGAAGCTCTAGATCGAAGTGCGATTCGACACGTTGTTTGGTCACGGTTTTGGCAACGCCCTTGCTATGACGGCCTTCAAATTGGCGGGATAGCAGGTTTCCAAGCCATCTCTCAAGAAGAGGAATGATTCCTCTCAAGAAGAAAAGCCAAACTCGCCATGCGGGCGCCCAAAAACCGCACCCAGGTCCCTTCCCGACTGGCCCAGAGTTAAAGCGATAGTAGATGAGATGCTTCAAGTCTTTGCAAGATCTGATCTGGTGCATCAATTTGTACTTGTATCTGTACATACCAGTCAACTGGCCAACGTGGTTGAAGGCATAGAGGATACCATCAGCAAGCTGGAACGCATCGATATTTCCCAAACGATACTGAACCTGAGCATCAACAATCAACTTCGTCAGGCGGAGAATCTCTCGCATCAAGTGGAATGCATTGCCGAAACGGGACTTCTTTCGCTCCTTGGTGGTCAATGTCTTTACCGGCTTGAGGTTAAAATTGTAGTCGAGATGCAAGTATGTCAAATTTTTGCGGTGAATCAACAGATTCAGCATGTTGAAACCCTGTCGACAGACCTGAAGCCCGGCTTCCACCCAGTCGATAGTGGTTTGTTGGAAGAACTTGGTGGATTTCAGCGTCCTCAAAAGATTCTGTTTGCTTTGGGCCTTGGGCTTTTTCTTGTGCAACTCGTTCAAGACATAGGTCTTGAGAAGCTTCTGATACGAGACCCGAACTTTCACGGGTTGGCCCTGTGGGCAGTGCTCCAAATACCACTGTTTTACCAGGGGTACGTCTTGAGCGCGAACCATTTTCCCAGAACGGCGATCAAATGGGTAAGGTGCCCACCAAAGGGAGATAGCAGAGGCCGTTTCGCTAGTATACAACTCCTCGTCGGCCATGAAGGGTTCGACATTTCCGGGAAGTGTAAATTCGTCCTCGTCATTCCCAGGTCCAAATATTTCATCCTCGTGGCTGACTGTTATGTTTTTCGGCGCAACGGAGCGCGAGGAAATCGGATTAATGACAGGGTCGAAATAAAAGGCGGGAAGGCTTGGATCATCTGTCCGTACGTAAACTATTTGGGGATGAGAGTACCAAGACAGTTTAACACTTCGTGGCAAAGAGTTGTATAGATATGGGAACGCAACGCGGTATTCCGTTCGGATGGGGGCTCTGAAAATGATGCGATCGATAGCATTGAATTCGCCAAAGTCTTCATCATTTGGGTCGACATCTTTGTACAATGGTTCGAATCGGGGCCCACCAGGAATCGCGACGTTTAGGGCTTTTGCTGTGAAGAAACTGTTTAATTCGAACATGTGGAAATAATTTTTGTCGACCACATCGCTGAGCAACTGGCGGCTCAAACGATATAGCGTCGCCATCTGGGGAAGTGTCAGATTCCACTCCTTATAGCTCGGGCCGTTCACGTGTGGGGTATCAAGCAGAGGGCGGTGGTCGTAGAACCATTCGAAGACTGGCTCGTCCTCGGATTCATCAAGCTCCATCTGGATAGGTTCCAAAGGCTCCACATCTTCAATATTTTCCGACCATGATAGCGGAGGCTCTTCGTCGTCGAAAGGAGGGAAGCGCATTCTCTTGAAATGTCTCCGATCACTCTTCTCCCGTCGCATAGTCATCCACATCGTCGCCCATTGCGCATGAAAGACGGGTTCGATAACTCGTGGGGTCTCGTTGACCAATGTCAGACATCCGTTCACATGATAGAGGACCTTGACCTCTCGAGCTGATTCCCAAGGCATAGGCATATTCTCCAACAGCTTCAGGACAGCATGAGGCATGAACTTCAGCGCGCCCAGATAGCTTCGTTTATCCGTACTGAACTTTTTCTGTGAAACGTCTCCAATATCCTTCACAATCTTTCGCAAATGCTCAGGTGGCATGTCCGCCTTGTGACTCTCCACAAAACCAGCCTTCCTCTTCTCCCCGAATCGATTTCGTTGGGTCCGCAGCCATTCCTTTTTCTTCTGCGCGAACTTGGCAACCATGGGATCGGCCGGCGGGCGGTATCCGGGGGGCGGAGGAGCGAGAGGCATCGATGGAGGAGCTGCAGCTCCCCATCCTGGAGGAGGCGGAGGAGGTAGAGATGCCATGATGGGCTCGCCCCTAGTCAAGGAGGGCAACTCAGGTGAAAACGAGAGACACGTCGGATTTCACCATCGATGGGCTAAATACTTCTGACAAATAAGGGATCGTACAAAGGCAAATAAGCAATGAGAGAGGTCCAACGCGACAGAGAAGAGCACTGGTGACTCTCTTGTCAGAATGAGGTCGTTGTCCTGTCAACAACTGAAGCAAAGCTCGCGTTGAAGATTCGTGCTGGTGGCGCTGAAGTGAGATATGCGCTAGGCCGGATGTGGCTTAGCGCAGACTCGCCAAATTTTTAGCGCGTTTCCCGAATTTGTCATGCAACCCACACAAAATCGAATCGCAAGTTGAAATATCAGACACCGACGACGACGACGACAACGCCATCTCCCCGAACCAGAGCTTCACGACAGCAGAGCTTCGAGGACATTCACAATGGCCAACACCAGACTTCAATACGTGAGTGGGACCTATGGACAATTCTAACGGGTGGTTGCGGTGATGCTAACTTGTTTCTCCCACCAGCGACGACGGAACCCGTACGTTGAAACCCTCCCTCGCCACGACCCCCGAACAAATCGCTGCGATATATAAAATCCTGGGTATATGGTGGTTCTGACAATTTGAGTGCATCAGGTACAACACGCGGTCGAACAAGGTCCGCATCGTCAAGACCCCCGGCGGAAACCTCAGATACCTTCACATCAAGAAGAAGGGAACCGCCCCAAAATGTGGTGACTGTGGTATCAAGCTCCCAGGCGTGAGTCGCACCTAGCCGTTTATTGCACATATCACACGTTCCCGCGAGGCATGGGAGGAGGAATTTTGGACACTATTTCGAAGAAAATGGGATCAATATTCAATATTGGATATACGACATCGCAGGCAATACCGCAAATTCTATCGGGTCAACTAACACGTTCCTTTTTACCGCCTTAGGTTCCCGCCCTCCGCCCCCGCGAATACGCCCAGATCTCCCGCCCCAAGAAGTCCGTGTCCCGTGCCTACGGTGGCTCCCGCTGCGCCGGATGTGTCAAGGACCGTATTGTCCGGGCCTTCCTCATCGAGGAGCAGAAGATCGTCAAGAAGGTGCTGAAGGAGTCGCAGGAGAAGGCTGCTGCTTCCGCGAAGAAGCGTTAATCTGGTGAAGATGGGGGGTTTGGAGCGGAAGTTGTTCAATTGTTTCGGAGTTCTGTGGGACGCAGATGGCGGAAAAACAACGACATACGGAAACGTCAGTCAGGGCATTGCATCATATATTTTTTTTCCTTTGCGCCGGTGATATGATGATATTCCAGTCCACGATGCATTGGACTTTGCTTGGTTTGGGAATGCCCCCCAGGCTTTCCCTGATATAAGGCCAACAGTTTTTCAATTCATCCCAAATACAATTGAAAATGAATTTAACGCCATTTCCCTACATTATTTCAAATCATTGTCCCACCCGGATCATATCTTTCCTCTCTGTGGTGGTTTAACCAATTCAAACCCTCGGTGCAGCTGGTATTTCTCCGTTGGTAAATCATGGGGCAGTTTCACTAGAGATAAAATGCCATGTATCATGATTAATCAACGCATACATATCCTCAGCAGCAACCCTCTATCCAGGTGTACGTCCAGGCTTGTGGCTGGGGAGTTTGGAAGCGGACAAACGGTCAACGATCTGTCCCATCCTTCAATCCCTTTCCAACCATGGTATACTTTTCTACCGGGAATGCCCCATTCAATCCTGGGAAAGTGTCTTTTGACGAATATCAGCTATAATAACACGGGTTGGGTGTAACCTGCCTTCCCCACCGGCTGTGGATGAGGTTAGGCATATCCTGGCTTGGGTATATGTCGTACGAGCAGCCTCACGGCTATTTGCAGCCCTGACGACGCCTGCTAGAGCGAGGCGGGCCTACCACTGCTACCAGCTGTAATCTGATTACTGGCCCCAGCCTTCAGGGCAAAGGATCACCGCCAGTGAGTGTACGACGAAGCCAGGTGCATTTCGCTAACCCTAATATAGGTGCCTTTTTCGATCCATCCCGAGAATTGCACCGTGCCCTCAGGCGATGTGCAGTACGTGGATCTCCCGCCCTGACCTTATAGGTGGCCATACCGCCTGGGAGCTAGCGTGAATGCAACGCCCTGTTTAGGGGAGTGGTCAGTTTTGTTGGGGGCATATTCCTTGGTTATTCCCTGCGTTTCGGTGGTCCTACCTCCAAAGCATAGCCTCCTCATGCAGTGAGGAAGATGGCATATACCATGATCTGTATGCAGATTTTTGGGAGTTATGCAAATAAGGGCAGAAAAGAAAGGAAGAGGGATTGGACGGTCACCCGAGCAGGATGCTTCTACGACAGCAGCTTTTTCGACATACACAGCGGAAACTATCGATATGTATATTGATATTCATTCCTCAAGTCGCATTAACCATTGAGCTTGGGGGAGGGACTGAAACGAAGAATCAAAAGCGCGCAGCAATGCAACGTTCTGCTAAATGCACTTCTATCGCCATTTATGAAACTACGAAAGAATTAGGCCAAGGATAACAACATGATTCAAACACCAGCACCATGCGGCCCAGAGTGGGGCAAAATGGTAGCATTCCTATTGCCCAGGGGCTCCTTGCAGCCCGCCATCATAATCCCACAGTTAGCGGATAGCGGCATGTTGCATACGATAACCACGTCAGTCCTACTTGTATGAATGGCTGCGCCTCAGATCCTCATTCACCTGAAGAGTATTCTTTCATTCTTCATGCAGGATCGTTTCGAAAAAAGGTTTTTCACGCCCCGGAGCGATTCCGAGAGGTCGAGAAGCGGCCCAGACCAGGTTGAGAGGATATGTTTTGCAGCATTGAAGGCATGGGTACAGGCCAAAAGTCACAGTAAAACTTAAAATCTGCATTGCTGAATGCAATGGAACAGTAGACTCACGCAAGGTATGCTTTCCAGTCTAAACCCATTCTCGCATGAAGGGTCTACCTTCAAATGGTCTGGACATCGTAGCCATTTCCCTTTGCATGGGGGGTCCGCCGGAACAGTGCGCAGCGCAGAGGATGCGTTGACCCAGTAGGGACGAGAATAAGTAGATCCATCACTGGGATCCTTGTTCGGCAGTTAATACGGAATCTAGACGGAAACTTCACTGAGACAACTGGGAGGCAAACCCGGGATATGCGTTTCTTGATGCTAATAACCGATGGGAACATATATATATTTCGGACCCTGGATGTTGTATATGTATGTACGTATGGCAAAACGGCATAGGAAAAAATCCAAACACTGCACCAGCAGCAATGGGGGATTGAGACAAGTTAGTCCTGCTAACAAGAACCACATGTATTATTTCCGACACAGTAAATCTATCCAATATCTACCCCATCCAAGCTGGGGTCCATTGGCGCTAGAAGTTAGCCGCCAGCCGACGTTAAAGTGGGGCCGGCGCTTGAGCTTCTTCACTTTATCTCAACCACCAACCCCGACTGAAACAACGGAAAACCTTTGTAACATGCCACTTTCATACTACCTAGGCCTATTCTGTTTAATCATTGCTGAAATCTCCCCTGCTAATCCAAAGAAAAAAAAAGCCACTCCCCATGCCACCTCCTGCGTTAAACAGAGTAGGGTTTCCATCGTGCTTATACCTATGTGGACCATGATTGACAGAGCTGGACACAAACCTGCCGCAGGATACTTTATGCCTGAGACCAATGCCTCCCCTGGGTGTTGCTGCCATTCTATGCACCGCCTTAACCGCATGGAAACCCAATAGCACACTCACCCTACAGAGGATGATTTTGGATATTCCCAAAAAACCCAAAACCTCACCGAAAAATCCCCGTTGACGATACAAGATCCCCAGATGGACTCTTCAACACTATTAACCAATTGTGGACCCTAAAAGTAACCACTATTGTCAGGAGAAGGCTTACTTCGGAAGCGAGGTTGGTGGCTGCATAATGATCCACAGCGCACACAGGCAGTCCCAGGTTTAAACCGTCAAACGCTTTCGGTTGTCAAAACCGGGGATGGCCCTGCCCGCCATGGCCCGTGACACTTCATGATGCAGGAAGGGGGTGGTTTCTCAGATCGACGGTTGAGACAATGCAATTCATGATTGAGCCATCAGGTACTTTAGAGTTATCTGGCACCCAATGGGACGTGGGGCTTGAAAATGGGGGATTTGCAGAGGTGTCCGCCGTCCGGATTGAACGTCTCCCATCCTATCGATCGTGGAGGTATTTTGACCAGTATAATTTTTTTTCCCCTTCAATGATCAAAATTTTGAGACATCTCTATGCATGTAACGCCTCCAACCGGATGGAACACCCTGCCAGTCACATACAAGCATGGCAATGACAGCTCTTGGGACAGCATATGGTTGATGTAGGATTTTCTGGAAAACCCACAACCTGCCTCAGCGGCTGTGTGCGCATAATGTATTATCATGACCCCCCAAGGAACATGTTAATAAGTACCAGAAGCGAGGGGGGAAGGGTCATTGCGTTTCTTGGTATTATTCTACCCGCGCCATGGGTGATCGGTTCGTTCCGAAAAAGGGGTCGATCCTCAACTTACTTATGCAGGGATGTGAGCTAGTGATCAATGGATTCTTGGGAACACGGCCTCACGTAGGCAGTGTCTCGTGCATATCGAAGTACATCCCAGCGTGTGAGCGTGATGGTTAACCTCAATCCGAGAGTATGGGACGAAGTTCCAAGGTTCTGATAGAAGATCCAACCCTGCCGCTGACCAGGCGGTTCATCACAAGCATCACCGCTGCGGAAAGGCTAAATCGCATCCGGGAGATCATCTTATTTGCAAATTGTCTAGCTCTCCCCCCAGGCAAAGCATAAATTTCGATACTGTTATGTAAACGTTGGACGCTAGGGGCCGATCTCGGTGGAGAAGCCGCACGTCGTGACAAGCCCATAATGCGGAGGGAGGGGTTTCCCGAGAATCGGATTGCTGGAGAGTATATTCAAAGGCAAAGCTCGGGTCGGACGGTAAGTGGGTCTATCCGTTTCTTTCATCAAAGCGTAAACGTTGCTTTTTAGGTCATATGCAATAATGTCCTACCGTAAATTTACATGATCGACGGAGGGTCCCTAGGGGACGGAGGCTTAATAATTACGGGCTTCAAACGTGGCTTGAACGGTATTTATTAGCCGCCGTACCTAGGCAATTCGCCATGGGTTCTTTCCAGTCGGCCTCAAAACTATGAATGTATACCGGGCCTGCTTACGATAATTTGAATAATATAGAAAACAATTAAAAATGCTTTAAGAAGTCTGCTTAATAGCGTTACATGTAAAACCTGGCATTTCTCATGTGCATGGCTGGAAACGAGGATATGCACAACTAAATCCAAGACAAAAAACATCCCGCCTATTGTAATGTACACGCAGAAAACGCATTTGAAAACAGAAGGCCGTGTAGATCAATCGTAAACATGATAATGACCAAGGTTTCCAAATCCAAACAGATGCAAAACTTTAGAACAATGAAAAAAAAAGTACATGCCAGAACCTGCAAAATGAATCAACACCCCGCTTCTGGAACGGAAAGTATGGGCAGAACGACCTAGTATGAACACGCTAGCAAATCGTAGTCATGATTCATGCGCCAAAGAAAAGAGATAACATTGGAGCCATGTGCACGGGGTTGGAGAAGCGGGGAAGGCTGGGAAAAAAAATGGGAGGGGATGGAGAAAAGAAAAAGGCGTGATAAATGGTGCCAATCGATTGGATGAATAAAGCATCATTTGAAGTCGTTAGATCTTGGCCCGGCTCTATTGGTTGCTGAAAATAAGGACTCTGAAAGTAGTCTGCTTCCATGCATATCCGGGTCTGGGTAAATGGGGGAGGGATGATCGGCAAGGCCGATCACATTTCTCAGGCCATATCCATCTGGCATTAATTGGTCGGAGTAGATATGTGGATATTCGCCGTTGGGGATGGTAAGATTGTTATTGTTACCAAGGTGGTAGAGAGGAAAGGTGGTTTCAGGGTCCACGGTTCCTTTTTGTGGCCCCTGCAACTCACGCTTTAGTTTTGCCGCTTTCTTAGCTGCCTTGCCGCCTTTGGCCCCGGATCGTTGGCGCAGCGGAGCGGGATGTTCCGATTTTGACGACTTCTTGTGGATTCCAGGTTTCCGGTATCTCGTCGTGGACTGTACTCCCTTTCTGATAGCGTCTTCAGTGAGAACCCATACGTTCGCCACCTTCCTTGGCCCTCCTTCAGAGGACGACTCGTCTTTCATGCCTTGAAATGCCTATAGTAGAGTGATGGAGTCAGATCCCGACAAGGGTTTAGACGGAGAAAGTATGTGATGACTTACTGCATTCATTGAAAGATTATGTCGGATACTATTTTGCCAGCCTTTCGAGTCGGTGTTCCTCGCCTTGGACGTGTTCTTTTCAAACCATTCGTAAATCTCCTTGAGAACCATTTTCTTCCCGGGGGCGGACATTAAAGCTCGGTAAATCAATTTAGCGTAGGGCAAATCGTCGTGATCTTTCCCACCATCGGTTTCGTCGCCGGACATAATATTAGCGGATGAATATGGCGTAGGATCAGGGGTGAATTGTGGATGATTCGATTCTCCTGATGGGCTCGAAACCACGGAGTGTGCTGGTGACGGAGGGAAAACAATGGGCGAGTTTGAACCTAGACGTTGTATCGATGGGTCTAGATAGTTAGGCAACGAAAGTCGTTGCCGCGGCTGCATTCGCATATCATTGAGCGGGGGAGATAGATTTGCTCCGTGTATAGATTGGTATTCTGAAAATGAAGTAGAATAATTAAATGCCCGTAAATCAACAGGCGAATGTTCCGGACTGAAGGACGACCCGTGAGGAAATAAAGTTGCCGTGCTATCGTCGCCGGCCCACAACATGTCGTTTCTCGCATCAGTCCGATCAAGGTAGGAGTTTGAGAGAAAGGCTTCATTCAGGCCATGGGTCCACTGTTCCTGTAGCGGAAACCCTCTCGGGACCGACTCTGCACTTTGAGTCAAGTACGATCCAGACATCACCAAATCACTGACGTTTGAATTCGGGATGGAACATGGCGAAAGGTCAAAGGAGCTTGGGTAAATGTCGGTATGGGCGAAAGGCGAGGATTGCTCAAATGGAGGTGTTCCATACACCTGCGAAGTTTCTGATGGGATAGACGGATACTGCGTCCGCATGTTTCGGGAGTCCTGGGAAGGATGATATCCACCGCTGTCTTTCATCTTCTTTCATCTGCTTTAAAAATGGCTGAATGCGTTCAAGTTGCATCTGTCTCAGTTGAGGTTGAACTCAGCGGGGTCGGTGAGTTCCAAACGGTGTGACTATATGGATATTAAAGGCTGGGGGTTTTGTAGAAATGAGGTATGTGAGACGGAGGCAATAACATCGCCTTTGCGGGATGGGTGATAAGGCAGCTCATTTCATAGTTCAGTTCTGCAATTGTATGTGCCAGCTCATGGGGCAATCATCTCGCTGCAGAGGGCGTGTAAAAACGGGCACCCAAACGACAAACAAAGAACCTCTGTATAAAACGATTGAGATCTTTTTGCACTTGCAATTGTGCTTTGCCTTAGAGTATGTTCTGTGGTACACCAATCTGCTTAGAAACACCAATTATTTTCCAGGGATGCCCAAGATTTAGTCCTACGGTAGCCTGGGGGAAGGGGGCAAGCGTTGGAAGGTGTCAAGCGGGCTCGCTCACCAGGTTAGTCACACTGATTGAAGCGGATACCTGCGGGGGCTGCGGAATGAGCCTGTCATTAATTGCTGCCGCTATTATGTGATGCACTGCTTGTGGCTTGACAGGCTTGATCGCTGGGGCGGCGATCTGGAAGCCACTCCCGCAAACTATTTGCAAAAATCGCTTCTCGCTGATCTAGGGCCATCAAAACCCTGAAAGGCAAAGTTGTTGTTCTCGCTTTAGTTTGATTCGCCTCTTTCTCTTCCATTTTATAATTTTTTTTGCTTTCCTCATTTGCTGAGTTGAGTCCGCGTGTTTGGAAATGGTTGTGGATCATTGGCAAATCTTTTTCTTTTCTTTTTCTTTCGTTTGATAGCTCTAACTGCGGGGATGGATATCTTAGATGGTACTGAGCCATAGCAACATCTTGCAAGAATTAAGCATGGATCCAGAAATATGGTCCGCGCGGGAACAGTCATCCAAATACTCCGTATGAAGCCGGTAAAAAGCCCCAGTTTCTAACAACCACATGAGGGTAAGAAGGTTATGTGACGTAAACTTCCGCAGAACTGTCGCTTGTACGAGTTTGATATAGGGTTCTTGGAGGTGGCAGCAACGATTGATTGGGCATAAAAGCCCGAAATAAGTTATATGGTGGGTCCAAAAATATCCGGTGCTACTACCAGCCCCGTATTAAGACAGGCAGTAGCGGTGAATGTTAGAAGCCTGACCAACAAAAACAGGACTTTTCGATGTTCAACAGTCGGCACAAGCCTGGCAACCGAGCGGACACGTATTATCCCCTTCCGTCCAACTGGATTATGTTGGTCCATGTGGGATCCAGAACTCCGAAAAGCGATACCTGTAAAACGCGAATCCCGAGCCAGTGGATCTCCGTCAAGGGTAAAATACCGAAATGGTTATTTGCGGTAATATATCTACGACGAAATTATGATTAGTTTTGAAGTTTTGTTACAGTACAAGCTCGGTGAACGTACCTTTTTGAACTGAAAGTGAAGTTGTAGGATACCCTGTAGTTAGTTAGTATGTGCTCCTTCACATTCCTTAGAAGAAGGGATCATACCTTGTCGAAACTGCTCTTGAATCCCCTCTCCCTCTTCGCACTATAGTCCCATTCCTTGTCTACTATCCGAAAAGCCAAATCTTCGTAAGGAGGACCCGAAATAAAACGAATCAGGCAAGTGTCCTCTTCTCCAGCAGGGGCGAATGACTGGCCACGTTTCCTCCCGTTCTCTCGTTCGATTTTGTAGGTCGGAGCCTTGGTTTTATCGATAAGATCGGGATAGAAAATATTGAATTTATATCCTTGTACAACCTTTGGCGGGGGGTTATCGTAATCGTAATGGGTCTGATTATATTTATTCCACTCATAACCCATCTGGACACGGTTGAAGTATCGTGGTTTGCGAGGTCGATACTTGTTTGCCCAGGTTGGTTTTGAAGACGTACTCACAACCTCTTCACCTGCAAAAATCTCCTCGTTTTCACTGACTCCTCTGGCCACTTCTCGCTCGTACAAAGCTTTCGTGGCCTGCGAGAAGTCTTCATTTGGAATTGCGGCGAATCGGGACGTAAATGCAGATATAGAAGAATCCACCGTCGGAGTAGCAACCAAAGTAGACTGCTTCTCGGTGGTTCGATGCCTCAAGGGTACAAATCCCATTTTCATGATCTTTTGGCGGTCGAGGGCCTAGCGGAGAATTAGTTTTTGTTTAAAAAGACCAACAAGGATTAGAAATGGCGGGTAACATACCACTTTGCTAAGAAACGCTTCTTCGTCCAGAATTTCAAGAGCCTTGTCCTGAGACCGAAGTTGCAAAAGAGGTTCGGGGTCGAGATCAAGTGACGGTTCTTCATTCTGTACGCTGGACGACGAAACGTCGCTAGATTTTGTAGCCGCTATCGAGATAGGTGCAAGTGGCGCAAGCTTCTTCCGCACAGCTTCTGCTTCTTCCCTTTGTTGAGTCCGTAGTCCTTCGACGCGGCTGTCGATTACAGATTGATATACCTTCTTCAGCTTCGCCCGGGCTTTCCAAACAGTTAAACTCTTCAATAGCTGTTCCCAATAATCTGTGTCGATAGGATCTTTAGAATTCAGCTTTCGTCGTATTTGGGTCTCGAGGGTTTCAAGCTCTTCGTAGGACTTGGGGCTAAGAAGTTTGTTGATATCTCCGACGACGGAGTTCATGGCTCTATCCTCCGGAGCGGATGCTTGGGACTTTTGCCTCCGGTCTCCGCAGACTACTTTCATCGTCTATCAAGGTATTAGTATTGTTTCTCCAATATATATCTCATTCTACTACATACCTTCCAAAAATCCCGGTTTTTAGCGTTCTTTTCCAGTGTCAGGAACGTATCTATATCGGCCTCAAGGTCACACAGTTGATCGAGCGACAGGCCCTCAAAGACACCATCTGGATCAATCAGATCGAGCTCAGAATCCGCTATCTCATCATCCAGGGGGTTTCTCGTAGGGTCTATGACTCGGAGGGTGATGGTGAGCCAGTCAATCGGTTTGGCGCGTCCTTCCTTCACCCGTATTTCTGCCTTCTTTTTTGCTTGCTTGAGAACGAAATCATCCTCTTGCGCCACCCATTCTCGCATTTTCTCATCTTCCTGCAGCTGATTCAGCTGTGTCTGCTCCTTCATGCTCCGTGGGTGCCGCCCCGATGGGCCATTGTAGCGCGGCTCTCTTGAACGATCGGTTGGCGGGTTGCCGCCGTCGACTTTGCGGGGGAATTTCTCAGGGCGACGCCACGACGAGGGAGAGCGGGATCTGCTCCTCTTAGAGCCCGTCCGATCAGGCATTCGGTAGGACATCTTGCAAGCGTATGTATAGCTTTGTGGTCTTATGTCGGAGTGAGAGATAAAGGACGCCACAGGGCGGTTGAAGTCTTGGGAGTCGAGGACGTTGATGTGCACCAAATAGGAATGTTAGCCGAGCTCGGAAAACCTTCCCTTACGCGAACCTAGTCCAGGCAACATCAACATCATTCACAACCATCTCCTGATTCCATCGAGGACGAGATATCTCCCTGATATATTTTCTTCAAAAATGCCAAACCAATCCATTAAATAACTTCTGCAGTTATTCCCCAAATGAAAAACATGGCACACAGTTGGAAAAGACTCCCGCTCGCAAGCGAAGGCGCAACACCACCCCTACTTTTCAAATATCAATCAAGTGCGTCGGGCTACGAGATATTGGTCACAGATCTCGTCTATATCTGGAGTGAAAGCTTGACTGGCAAGAAAATCCTTGACAACGCGTCCAAGCACGATACAAGCATCGACCCTAGCGAAGATGATGAGCAATATCTGGTCCTTCTCCAAAAGATTACGGACGCCCTACAAGGCTCAAAAGGCACTACAGTGTCATTAATCCGAAGCACGGGAGAGGATAAGCTTAAGCTTCTCACATCCACGAAGCTCCCCTCACCTCTCAACCCGCTGGAATGGATATTTACTCTTTCACAATTGCCTCAAATATCCTTGACTGAACAAATCCTGCTGCCGATTTTGAAGTCAGAGCTCAGTCAGCAAGCCCGCATCCAGTCTCTTATCGAGCATATAAAGCAGAAAGACTGGGCCTTGGGGAAGTTATTTGACAAGATAGAGTCTTCTGGGGTTGATTTGAGTACAGTTTTCCCTGCCTTGGGTGGCGTGCGTGTCTCCCAGAAAGCACCGCTACTTGCCCAAGCTGCGAAACATATCAAAGGTGTTGCTCCTTTTGACGAGGAATCATGGAACGGGTCGTTTGCAGCCAAAAACATGGATTATAGCCTGGGAATCGACATTGCAAGAGAGCTCTCTGGCTCATCCTCACCTCTTGCCCCATTCGATGAAGACATTGCCATTCCAAAGGAGAATTGGTGGAGTCAACTGAGTAGCACTGTCGAGAAGCCTAAAGCGGCCAAACCTACCAAACCACGAGAAAAGGTTGCACGGAAGAAGACGCCTTCCCCAATGGAAGAAGATACCCAAAGTGAAGATGACGAATTTCAGGTAAGGGAACAAATCTTTCAATAAATACCTGGACAACTCATACTAAACTTCCTTGTAGACCATGAAAACACCCCCAAGACTGAGAAGTCCTAGTCGCCGGGAGCGGACTACGGATAGAGATCTAGCATCTCCCAAGCCCCAAGAAACAGGAATTCAGGAGAGAAAGTCACCCGTCGAATCTTCCCCTGAGGCCACGGCATCTGAAGACGATATCCGGCCAGCTTCAAAGCCCAAGACCAAAGCAAAAGGCCTTGGGACTATTGGCGGGAAACAACAGAAGCCACCAGCGAGAAAATCACGCCAGCCATCCGAATCAGACTCCGACTCGGAACTGCCCCCCGAACCAAAACCAAAACCAAAACCCAGCGGCCTAGGGACGATAGGCAGGAAAAGGCCAGAGCCAGAGAAGCCCAAAGAGAAACCCCGACAGAGACAAGAAACCCCCGACGAATCCACCGCCACCAATGACAGCGACATCCCAAAACAGAAACACAAACCAACAAAGAAACCCGCCCCCGTCCAAAGCCCAGGCGACATCCCCACCGAATCAGACAACGATACCGAAACCTCAATTTCCCGCCCTACCAAAAGAAAACACCTCGAACCCGAACCCGAACCTGAGCCGGAGCCCAAACCGAAACCCAAAGCCAAAAGCTCCGGCCTCCTAGGCCAAATAGGCGGCGGGAAGAAGAAGAAACCACAACCACCTGAACCCGCACCAGAAGAAGAACCCAGCGACGGAGAAAAAACAACCGAAGACGAAACAACATCCACAAAAACCAAACCAAAACCAAAACCAAAACGTCCCCTGGGCGTGATCGGCGGCGGCGGCGCAAAATCCACATCCGCATCTCCATCACCACGTAAACAACCACAGCCACAGCCCTCCGAGTCCCCAGCCGCCGAGAACGAAAACGATACAGCGCCAGCGCGGAAACAATCGTCTACACCCATCCCATCTCGCCCGTCGACGAAGCGAGAAGAAGAGACGAAAGAAGCAAAGGAGGAGGAAGTGGAAGAGACGCCGGAGGAACGGGCGAATCGCAAACGGCAGGAGTTGAGGAGGCAGTTGGAGGAGCGCGGGAGGGGTGGTGCTGGTGCTGGGGGGCCGGCGAAGAAGAAGAGGAGGTTTTGAGGGGTTTGTGGGGTTTGTTGTTGTGTACTCCGTATAGGTGTATGTGTATTGGGTTGTTGTTGTTGTTTGGTGGACGGGAGGAGGGGGGGATGGTGCCGGGATATGACTTTTGGTGATGTGAGTGAGTGAGAGTTGGATGTTAGGTTAGGTTAGGGATTGGATATCCTGCCTATCTATCTATCTAAATACCTCCATAGGCAGGCGGAGGTAAGCTGTTTAGTATATAGGCTATCTATCTATCTATATATCTCTCCATCTACGGATTGAGTACGAGTAGAATGGCAATCATGATATTCGCTTTTGGGTTTGGCATTCTTCTCCTACCTAGCCTACCCTGGCAAAGCCATACATACTGCGCCCTTCGTTCATCATACATACATAGTCATCACAGACAGTTTGTTCGTCGCAAGCTCATGATGACAGTGCACATCAGATTTGGAAAATATCATATCATATCATATAGATTTATCGATGTTATTTATATGCAACTAACTCCATGCCCACTCACTCACTCGACTCTGCAAGTTTCATATCATACATAAATAACTACAGCAAAGACTGTTAGTCATCAACGGGTACAGATAAATAGACCCGGATGGACAGATAAGGAAAGGAAGAAACGACTCCTAAAACTGTCTGCCTGTACGTGGCGCCTCTGAAGATGCAGAGCTCCAAATAGGAGGCCGAGAAAAATGTTCAGAAACAGGGAAACCCACTGTAGTAATAACAACAACAGCAAATAGAAATGGAATGGAAATAGGAACCCCCGAACTCCCATAGTGAACTTTGCAATGCATGCCACGCTAAAGAACCAAGAAAGGGAGGGAAAAAAAGAGGAAAGACAAAAAGGTACAGCTCAACCCAACCTCCCACCAAACGGACCCTCAGAAATCGACTCCCTATGCTGCGTCGCGGGTCCAGGTCCAGGTCCAGTTCCAATACCCAACCCCTTAACATTAGCACTCCCCTGCTGGTGCTGGCCCTGGCCCCGACTCCCCTCCTCACTAGGCGTGACCAGCCTCACCTTCTTCGGTGACATCAGCGCTGTCGCGCCCGTCCCAGGACCGGCCGCAGACGGCCCAGCCGGCGCCCCGCTCGCAGTAGCTGCAGTACCCGTCCCACCACCACCACCAGCACCAACACCCAGCATCCCCCTAACCCTCTCAACAGCCTTACTCTCCCCCGCCGCCCAAGAATCCCTCTTCGCAAAGCCAATACTCGACTTGCGCGCTGACGAGATATCCCTCGCGCGTTTGGATTCTTCAATCAACGCGGCGCGGTTCTGGTCGCGGCGGGGGCCCGGGCCGCAGTCGTGGAGACAGCCGGGCGTGGCGCAGCCGCCCTCGCTGGTGGAAGTGTCGGTGAGCCAGGCCGTTTGGCAGGCCGTGTGGCCGCCGTGGCCGCAGCCTTGGCACCAGGACCAAAGGGCCGAGCCGTGGGGGCGATAGGTTGGTGGGGTTTCTAGGGGTTGGTGGGGGGCTGTGTGGGGGAGGGTATGAGTGGGAGGTTGTTGCTCTGGGATGGTGGTGGGTTTTTCGGTTTCCGAGGAGTATTGTAAAGTCCATTCGATGGGGGGTTCGCGGCTCATGCATATTGTGCAAGGTGGCTGAGAGACGCCACAGCGATGACACCGTTCGTTATCCCGCGTTGGGTTCTCGTAGGGTTTCCTGCACTCAAAGCAGTAGACGTTGATAAATGTGTCTTGCTGCGCATAATCATAAACAGACGGGTATGTGGGGACACATAATAGTCTAAGTTCTGCAGCCTCGATGAACATTCCCTGTCTCAGAAGCTGTTCATTGTAAGTTTTGAAAATCAATTCACGCTCTTCATGCGGCAATATTTGTTCCCATGAGGAGAAAAGAACATGCATTTTGTGCAGGAGGTGAGCTGCAGATTGCATGTCAACTGGGGAATTTGTACAATAATGCTTCAAGGCCTCTCTGATAATGTTACGTGCACTCCATGGCTGGGAATCAGAGGGGGCAGGAGGAAGCGGGAGTCTGATGCCGTCCTTCTTGTGGGTGCTAGTTGGGCGAAGAGTAGGATGATCTCGATGATCTTGCTTAGACTCCCTGCTGGTCGTGTAGCCCTGTCGTATTTTTCGCCTGGCTCGATCTCTCACAACGGACGTCTCCGCCAAAAACGGAAGAGGGCTTGACGGGCGTTCTAGATCCACAATGTTAGACTCGAAGGGTGAAACGCCAAGCGACGAGTCTTCGGAGGCTTGAATGTTATTCTGGTCAGGGACTGATCCTGCAAACGACCCGATCTCAAGTTCCGCTATCCTCTCCAACGAACTTCCAGTTGCCGCTGTCCAGCCAGCAGCTTCTTGAGAGGCCTCTGGTGAACACGATTCACTAATCGACTTGGTCCGCTGCGAACTATCGGTGGAAGCAGAGAACATGGGAAAGCTTTCTGTGGAATCATGGCGTACATAATGAACAGGAGTCGGGGTTTTGATGATACTATCATGAGGATCAAGCGACAATACTCGCTTCGGGAAAAGTTTGTAATTCTGTAAAACAGCCCTCCTCTCTTCAACTTTCTCATCGTACTCTTCTTCTTCCTCTTCGATATCGCGGTTTTCGAAATTGGGGATCTCACGCACACGCCAATCCGCCCTGCCTGCAATTGCACGGGGTGCAGACCTCTGCCCTTCGGAAAACGGATCTGGAAGAGCCAAGTCCTGTTTGAGCATGCGATTTAGTGATGGGCTCCTAGGTGAATCGTGCATTGCACGGGCTACATTTGCCTGTAGCTCCTCATTGGCGTTAAAAGATTCAGATTTTGTATCCTCCGCCGCAGCCACCCTTTGCTCAAAATTTCCTCCATGCGAGCTAAGAACCGATGGTGGAAGTGGCTGAATATTGTCAAATTCGCGATCCGAGTCCGAGCCATCTGAATGATCGCTGTAGCTACCGGTGTGAGGAGAGTCAGGTAACGGCCGGGCTAGAGGGGTCGTCATGTTCGATGTACTTTCAGGATCAGCCATTACTCGAGCAGGCCCTTCTGTTTCTATCACTCCTTTGAACAGTCGGCTCTTAAGCTTATCAGAAAAGGGTTCTTCATGATTATGAGGCCGATCGACGACATTGCCATCATTTGACAGTTTCCATTTCGTACTGTCCGTCTGGTGTTCTGGAGCACATGCAAGCTGTTCAGCCCTAACTTTTAGCTCCTGGCAAACCGCATATTTGATGATTCTCCACGTCTGAGCAAGCCTGTATAGCGATGCATCCTCTGCACGTTCTGCATTCTCATCAAGGCTCCTTTGGATATCCTCTAATATATCAACATGCTCGTTTTTAGCGTCTGAGCTCTCCATCAACGGCGCATAATGCTTTGCAAGATACTCGAATACTTCCGGGTCAAACGTAGCCCCAGAAATATGTCCAATAGCTCCAATCTGGCTAGGTTCAAACACTCCACTATACGCAATCGCCTTCTCAAGGGAAACAACAGTCTGGCCATCTTCCGACATTGGCGGGGTACCACTGAGCGATTTCGAGCCCCTGGCATATGCCCCTTTATGTGGCCGCTTCCGTAGCGAAGCAAGGCCCGATTCATCCAGACCATCATCGGTCAGGCTGAGGCTGGTTGTTCCCTTCTCACCGCTGGCTGCTTTTGCTGCCTTGGCACCCAAGAATTCCGAAGGCTCGAAATTCATGTTCAATCCTCGCCGTGGCGGACGTCTCTGATTCAACGCAATAACGTCGCCATTGGGACTCCAAGCTACTGCGCACGGTTTCCTGCGCTGGACGACCTGAGGCGCGAATTTCACATCTGTCTGTGTAAAGGTGCCATCATTATCAACCGTCCACAGCAGATCGTTTGAATGCCACAGCAGATCGGTAGGTGGAATCTTGTAACGATCAAATTCCTTAAACGGGATATGCGGTCTCCGGAAATCCCAGAGATGGATACGGGGATCCTCCTGGTCGTAGGAAGTGACGATTTGCGTAGACTGCCAGTTCCCACTTTCCTGCGTGTCTGATGCCCATGATGGCGGGCGCCATCGCACGTTATTAACAGACTGCGGAGCGCGTAATTGGAAGCAGGGCTTCTGTCTGCGGTCCGTGGACGAAAAATCCCACACCTTAACCTGTTTATCAGTACTTCCGCTTACAACATGCTTTCCATCGGGATGCCAGTCGATTGAAAAACAGGCCTTTTCATGGGCGTTAATCTTCATCAGGGGCGCATTGTCCTTGCGGACATCCCAGCGATGGATAGCACCACTATCAGTAGCCGTAGCGAACTCCACGCCATCGGCAGGCGACCATCTAATATCCCTAACCGCCTCGCTATGGCCGTTGAACCGAGTTTTGCTACCAAAGTTCATCGCACCTCGATCACCAGATACCATCCGCAAATCCCACATCCGGATGGTGGCATCCTGGCTACCAGATAACAACCATGCGCCCCGATGAGGGTTAAACGCTAACCTATGAACCTGGCGATTATGTTCCTGCAGCCTGCCCAGTTCCAGGCCAGGCCGATTCAGGTCATAGATCACGATGCGGCCGTTAGCGGCAGCGGTGGCGATGATGCGATCGTATTCTCCATGTGACCACTTGACATCCTTCGCGGCAAGCTGGTCCTTGTGCTTTGCAGATAAAGCCCCGGTCGACACATGGTGGCTTGAATGGTATCCAATGATCGACGCGCGAAGGTCAAAATCCTCCACACAGTGGTCTGGGGTGACGCGGATTGTCTTGAGAATTTCCCGTCCCGCAACAACCGCGTGGGTGCGCTGGGGCGAGATGTCCAGGGCAGAAATGCGGATCTTGGTCTGGTACGCGATCGTCTGCGAGGGGCCGGAGCTGGATTTGAACAAGGCGTTAGGAGGGGCCATTGTACCGACAGTGGGAGAACCGACAGATAGGAACCTACCGCGCTATAGAATGCCGCGGGTGGGCGACAATTGGCGCTTCCTGAGGCGCACTCTGCTGGGGACTTGGGGGGCGGGATCCATAGATGAACGGATGGGCGAAGCGCGCAAAGGCACTGGTGGCTCGGGTTGCATAGCGCTGAGGCGGCAACGAGGGAGCTGGTGGAGGGGGGGGGGGAGGGGGGGGAGCAGTGCCAGCCGCAGAGGCATGGGGGGATTGCTCGGGCATGGTGGGCTCAGATCCAGGCTGAGCAGGCTGGTGAGGCCTGGCGATCCATGTCTGGAGGCGGGTGGAGGAGTAGCAGCAGACCACGCTTCAGGGCTGGAAGGAGGTCTGATGACTGGACGGCGCGAGGAACAGCACAGTCAGCAGCTGGCGTGGGCGCTCGACAGGCCGGACAGCGCGGTGGCAAGGACTCGTGGGCTGCGGGGAGAGGAGGCAGAGGGCGGCTGAGGTTGCGAAGGGGTGTGAGGTCGTGAAGCCAGCGCAGGGTCCAGACGCGCAGCCGTTGATGCCAAGCCTGAGGTTGACAGGGCGGAGATCGTCAACCAACCAATCACAGCACGCGGCTGACCTGTCTCCCAACATCCCTCCTAGAAGTATGGAGTTGATGGATGCTTCTCAGCTCTATCCAACATCGATTTCCAAGACATCCAGAAACAAGGCAATGTTCTGGCCAATACTCTTCTCCATTACTGCTGACCATTTGTCTCTTAGTTCCATACTCCATACCATCCCGTAAGAACCCGCCTTCCTCAGCTACTTGTTTAGAACAATGGCGCTCCAAAGCTCTTCGCAGATGACAATCATCCACACCAGTCTCTGAGCTACTTGCATAGCTAGCAAGTTAAACACTGAGTGGCGCAAGTAGTGTGTCCCGCATAGGCCATGTCTTGCATCCGAGATGCCTGCCTGTGTCTTTGACCACTTCAAAGTTCAGCCCACTGCTCTGCAGATAAGCCAGTCATACACGGATGGATCCTAAAATAAAGATATCAGGCTTGCTGACCGGGAACAGGAACATGTCTTTCTTTCCGTTGGCCTTCAATGAATAGGTATTTCTTGGTCTGTGGTAGGGGTAGCAGCTATAGATACCAGAACACGTTATCATATCCATACTCACCACATCAGCATCAGCTTTCTGAGATCTTTAAGACTCACCCCAGCCTTACCGTTGCGTGGATTGATTGAAAAATTCAGAAAGTATCCAGTCAACATTATTAGGTTCAAGGCTACCTGAACAAGCTGGGCTGTGGTTAATATCTAAACTGAGACTATCCAGCGCAGAGCAAAGCAGTCTCTAAATATAGTTACTGTTTTCACCAGTAAACTTCTATGGCCCTGGCTTTAGATCATCTCCAGGGCTGAGGCTTTGTTGATACTAAATATCAACAAGTTTTTTGCCATTCATGTATAGTTTTAGAAAAATCCAGTCCTGATCTGGCATGCTCTATGGAGTATTCCAAACCCCTTGCTCTACATCTACTTCCTAAACTTTGATATCTCATCTGGTCCTAGATAGGGATCCTCTGGGTCAATAAATCCTGTGAGCCCATGAGGCCAGAACGTGGAATAATGGAGGAGAGGAAGAAGTGCGCTTGATTAAATTCAGGCAATGGGAGTGGAGTATGTAGTTAGGAGGGAAATTATGCAGGCAGCCCTACCATGCTTATGTATGTATGTATGGTTATGATAAGCTTTGAGAATTGACACTTTGATCCTGCATACACATAACCCCTATGAAGTGCCCGAAGCTGAGGATGATACAATAGATAGGGGTGGGGGTTGTGGGGGGTAGATTTGCACTAGATACCGGATCCAGGCATTTTCTTCACCAGTTGCATATTTTAAACTGGTCCCGGACTCATCAACTGAGGATTTGAAAAACACCCAGTCCAGAACGGAAAGGCTTTTGCTTTTGATGAAGAAAAAAAAGTGACCAGTCAACAAGAAACCACACCTGTATTTGGGCTGAGGAATAATCATGACAGTCAGGGGGGTTGGAAATATCCCCCCCCCCCCCCCCCCCCATCATACCTGACTTCTCGTCTCTTTTCTGGACAATAATATGCTCTTCGCCATGTTCAAAAAAAGACCAGAAAAAACAAAACACCACCTGTTTTTTGGGGGGGGAAAAAAATAGGGGGGGGGGGGGGGGGGGAAAAACCCCCCCCCCCCCCCCCCTACTGTGTCCTTCCGTAGTTAGGCATTAAGGAAATGCAGAACGAAAAGCCTAAATGTAAAAGATTGGGCCCAGGTCCTCGTTGATCACTGATTATCTAGTAAGTTGATATCCATGGTTTCAGCGATCGAGATTCTGGATGGCAGAACCTGGTTTCCGGGAATGATTAAAACAAAACAAAGAAAAGAAAAGAATAACTAATATGACAGGTTTCCAAGGTTCTTTTTCTTTTTCTTTTTCTACTTCTTCTTTTCGTTTTGAAATCTCCGTAGTTAGTAGTTTAATGTGGAAAGCACAGTTATCAATATCAGTCTTACTATTAATATGTCTCTGATCACGCGGACAAGCAATCCAACACTCTGTAACAGCCAAATAACTGGCTACATGTATGTACTTTATCCAGAGCCCATAAGGCTACAATTAACTCTTCCCATAGTTAGTTATTTATTAAGCGGATTTAAAGTTTCCGCGCCCAGGACGTTTTTCCAATTGGGGGTGGGACAAAACATCCGGCCAGACGGCCACCCAGCAGCAGAATTGAAACAAAGCTGTGACGTGACAGGCATAGTTATCCAATCCAAAGTCTCCATCCATTTCCCGAATCCCGACACATCGTCTGCAGTGGGAGAGGATAAAATGTGACGGATCGAGCCCGTGAAAGTAATAAAGAAGGGATGGCCCAAACCACACCGACGAACAAATATCAAAAACCGCCAGACCCGAGATATTTATTTACGTCCGTCCAACTCAATTCAACAACCAAAATCAAAATTGACAATTGACAATTGACAAACGTCAAGTTCCTTTAACTATTCACACCTGATGCCAAGTACGGAGTAGTGCAGACAGACTCCATAGTTTGTTTAAAACTCCCCTCGTACCTCCCAAAAGTCCCAACTCCATGGATGGATGGATCATCCATTCACACACTGACCGCCTCGGGGCCGATAGGGCCATACAGCGCATCCCAATGAAGCCCCGCTGCCGGGGGACTGGGATCTCTTATGAAGTTATTTCCCTCCTCGCTACTCTGTAACTTAGTAGCATGCCTGTTCTGGAATCCAATCACTATCAGCAAGTTGAAACCAAATTCATTATCAACTTAACCATGTATGTACCCCCCCCTCCCCGTCGGCGTCAGAACCAGCATCTTATTCTCGGACCTAGTCTAGTCTTTCCGCCAGAACTCAAACGACGGAAACTCGACTTGTAACTTTAGCAAAAGCAGGCTTGGCACTGCAATACCTAGGTAAGTTATGCAAGCTTTTGCTGCAAGCTGCAGTGACCTCCTCCATCATCCATGCCACCTGGCGCCAACCCCCCCGCACAGTATTGGCAGGCTGGCAGTGGGACCGCACGGTCAAGTCGGAGTCGGTCAAGTCGGTCGGGGACTCGGGGCAAGCTTGGGTGGGATGACGGAGTTAATTAATATTTACTCTGTGTCAGGTTCTGGGCCTTTTTTGTCTTTGCTTTTTAGTGATTGGTAAAGGAGGTCTTTGCTTGTTAAGAAAGGTATGTCGGGAGATGGTGGTGTCTGTCTTTCCTCATGAGGGAGGGGATAAAGGAAGGGAAGGGGGGTTGGTTGCTTGGTTTGATATAGACGATTCTTTCAATTAATTCGCCGAGTGTTTGTGCGTGCTTTATCTTCAACCTAATGTCTTAGCGAGGTTAATACATATGCCGAGACCGAGACTGGAGCTAGACAAGGAGCCCTGGACACCAAGAGGCGAAACATGGAGATCTTTTGTTCGAGGCCTGGGCTTGTCTTGAGTTGTGTGTGGACATACTCCATACGAAGTACTCCGGAGATGTGTTGATAATGAATGAATTTGAAATCAGCATCAAAGAATCAGGCCTCTTTCCGGCCACCACTATGAAGGTACCAACAATTGCGTCGTCGGTGATTGACCAAACTAAAACAACTTTCCTTTTTCTTTTTTGTCGGCCGGCCGGGCCTGTCCATCTAGTTAGCTGCAGCAGAACAGCATGCAAGATGCACTCCGGCATCATACTTTTTTACCCAATGGCGCCGGGGTCTTGGTTGTCGGGGATTCCCCGTCCACAGGCGGGTTTTATTTAATTCCTGATGAAATCATCGGCGGAGAATTCTACCGATGTAACTAAGTATGCGGGATGATCGACTAGACCGCGGCAGCCACGAGTGAGTGGGATGGATGGGGATGGAATGGGGGTTCTGGTTTTAAAACCGATCGGATCAAAAACACAAGAGGTGGAAATAAAACCAAAACCCAACTGGTGCTCGTCCATTCAAAGGGAATGTGATGACGATGAGATGATGCTGGCTGGACATGTCAATCTGTATGACCAACAAAGCTGCTGGGATAAAAGAAGACTGGTTTCCTTTCATTTTGATGATACACAGTTGACAACAAAGCAGCGGACAAGGAGTTTAAAGAGCCACTGCTAACTAGCCGCGGTGGTGAAAGCTGCAGGAACTTAGTGGCCAAAGTTGATATCATAGCAGGATGTACTAGTTATGCATCGAGCATGGTATTCGAGACAGAAGACAAGGAATCCCCACTGCGATCTCCAGCCAGTGGCAAGTATTGAGGAGTGTTCTGCTGACCACCCCGGCCGATGCTGAATGTCGATACAATGTCCATGTAGATAGCTGTATGTAAATAAATGATGATGGAATACTCCAAGAACCAGGTACCAGGTACATGTACATCATGCAAAGTGGAAGACACACCCATTTACAGGTACCGGGTACACTCCCACCGCTCCGGAACCGCCCGACCTGGTGGCCGCCATTCTGCCGCTCACCGCCCTCGCCGCCCACTAGCGCGGTGATAGCTCCAAGCGGGCTCAGTGCAGCCTCACCGACTCAACTCCTCCAGTTCTCGCAACCCAGCCAGACAGACACCCTCACTGACTGGCAATGGACTGCCCGCTCTGCCAGGCCCGCTCCGGATAGACCAGTTATCTCACTTTGTGTGTGTGCTGCGTGGTTGGCGCGGTTGCTGCTCGTTTTTTGCCCCCCGACGCGGTCCCGTGCCGCTGCGCTTGGAGATCTCATAGATCGAAAGCCGCCGGAGCTCCCAACACGCCACAGCCCAATTCCCTTCCATTCCTTGCCAACCAAGCCATCCTGCTCTTCTTTATTCGAATTTTCCAAGTCTTCTCTCTCTCCTGTTCCTGTTCCTGTTCCTGTTCCTGTTCCTCCTCTTCTTCCTCTTCCTCTTCCTCTGCTTGTATTTCCGTCTCCACACCTAGTCTGCTCTGTATCTTTGCTACTGACCGACACATCCTCCGCCTCACCACACTGTAGCGCACTTTTCTGCTGTCCTCCTCTCTGTTCGGCCTGCTGTGCTGCTCTCTCGCCCTTTCTCTCCTTGCTGGCTTATTAGCTGGTGGCGCTTGCTGGTCTGCTGCGGTTCCCCGAGACCCCCCTACAGAGCCGCAGTCTGCTTCCTTCCCGCCCTCCACGTTTTGGAATAGTCCAATTCCTGCTCCTGGCACAATTCCCGGCTTGCTAGGACCAGCCGTGCTTCTATCTTCTCTGCTTTCCTTCGTACGTTCTTTTTGCACGCCTTTCCAGCAGCCCAGCCCGTTCGGGTCGTCTCCCTCTTCCCCGCTCACCGCCCCGTCCCTCCTGCGGATCCTACACCAATCCTCCTCTCCGCTCGTTCAGACTCTGCCCCTCGTTTCTTCGGCACCCCCTCTCACCGGACTCGGCCGATCTACACCGTTGGAAAGAGCCCGAGTGGTCTTGTCATGGAAATACACTGAAGGAGGGATTTCGCGGGATTAGTTTAGGAATATTTGGAGGCAATATGGCGCTCTCCAGCACTGTTGACGGAGAGAAGCCGCCACTCTCTCACAACGAGATCAGGGCCCTTCTGAGTTATACCAGAACCCTTTCTCCTCTGATACTGGTGGTTGTCTTCGTGATCTCGTTTGTGGTCCACTCCATCGTCTCCGCTAAGAAATTGAATGCAAGTTCTCCCCAGATAAAGACTGGACCTGGTGGACGGCCGCTGCCCAAGCGCATGAGGAGTACTGCTGTGGTCACCCCTACTATAACGGATTTCTCCCCGAATACCAAGTTAGCTTTCAAATGGATGTCCGTGGGAGTTTTGCTCACATTTGTCGCTGATGCAGCCGTCAATATGTGGCATGTCATCGTGGAGCGCCAACAGCATTGGTGGTGTGGACAGGCCGTAGTGGTAAGCCTCCCCTTGCACACAATGTTTAACCTTGTTATGTTTTACAAATGCTGATTTTTGTCTTAGATTTACATTGTTGCGTCTTTTTTTGCATACACCGTAATCCTGGTCTCTCTGGTGGATACAACCCCGGCACCCACGTTTGCCCAGCTGATTCCCTGGATTCTCGCCGTACCAATGGAACTGATTATTTTCGGCGCCTGCCTGGCGCTTTACACATCTCCCCATCATGAGTCAATTGTTGGAGATCCCACAGGTGGCCGTTTGAGAAAGACCGTCACAGCCTGGGAAACCGTGGAGATCATTATTGCCGTTGTCAGAATCTTGCTGCTGCTTGCTCTTGTGGCCACTTATGCTCTAAATTCCATTGGAGCAGGGACTGACCGGCGTTCCAAGTATTCCCGTTTGGGTTCGCGGGAAGAGGCTTCGGAGACCACCAGGTTACTTAATGGTCATGATGGTGCTATGAATGGCGATAACTATGGCTCGTCACACCCCAACTCGAAGCAGGATGCGGACGACTCCAAACCCGCAGAGGCTGCTTGGAGTCGGCCGACGACGGTTCCACCAACAAGTTGGTGGGAGTATCTGAGTGGTTACTCTCTCTTCTTTCCTTACCTATGGCCTTCAAAGTCTCGCCGGCTGCAGCTGACAGTCATTGTTTGTTTCGTCTTGGTCCTGCTACAGCGTGTCGTTAACGTCCTGGTTCCCTACCAGATTGGTGTGATAACCAATGCCCTTTCTGGAGACGACGGTGAAAAATTCAGCGTTCCGTGGGGTGGTATCGTCCTATATGGATTCTACCGATGGTTGCAGGGGAGTCAAGGCTTGATCGGTTCTCTACGTTCCTTTTTATGGATTCCTGTTGGACAGTATTCGTACATGGAACTTTCAACCGCCGCATTCGAGCATGTTCATAGCTTGAGTCTGGACTTCCATCTTGGGAAGAAAACCGGTGAGGTGCTTTCTGCACTCAGCAAAGGCAACTCTATCAACACTTTCCTTGAACAAGTTACCTTCCAGGTCGTTCCAATGTTGATTGATTTGTGTGTTGCTGTGGGCTATTTCATGATTGCATTCGACGTATACTATGCTTTGGTGGTGGCCATTGTGACTTTTATCTACCTCTACGTTACAATCCGCATGGCTCAATGGAGAGCTGAAATCCGCCGCCAAATGGTCAATGCGAGCAGACAGGAAGATGCTGTCAAGTAAGTCTCACTACCCCCTGAGTTTAGATCGTCCTATTAACTTTTCTATTTCTAGGAACGATTCTATGGTATCCTATGAAACCGTGAAATACTTCAATGCTGAGCAGTACGAATTTGGCCGATATCGTGGAGCTGTTACCGATTTCCAAAAGGCCGAGTATCACGTCTTGTTTTCGCTGACGTTGATGAACACGAGTCAGAACACCGTTTTCATGCTCGGGCTGTTGGTGACATGTTTCATCGCCGCTTACCAAGTCGCGACTGGAGAGCGAAAGGTTGGGCAGTTCGTTACCCTATTGACGTACATGGCGCAGTTGCAGGGGCCTCTTAATTTCTTTGGTACTTTCTATCGTTCTATTCAATCAGCTTTGATCAATTCGGAGCGCATGTTGGAACTCTTCCGGGAACAGCCGACTGTGGTTGATGGACCTTTGACTGTTGACCTTCCCCGGTGCAAGGGTGACATCACCTTTGACAACGTGGAGTTCGCATACGATTCCCGCAAACCAGCACTGAACGGACTGACTTTCCATTGTCGCCCTGGTACGACAACAGCCTTGGTTGGAGAGTCTGGCGGCGGCAAATCTACCGTATTCCGACTTTTGTTCCGCTTTTACAATGCTTCGTACGGAAACATTCTCATTGACGGGCACAGCGTTGATGGTCTGACCATTGATTCTGTTCGTCGGCATATCGGAGTGGTTCCCCAAGACACAGTTCTTTTCAATGAAACCCTCATGTATAATCTCAAGTACGCAAACCCGGCTGCTACTGACGAGGATGTTTACGCGGCGTGCCGGGCTGCCAGCATCCATGATAAGATCCTCGCGTTCCCGGATGGATATCAGACCAAAGTTGGAGAACGGGGTCTGCGTCTGAGTGGTGGAGAGAAACAGCGCGTGGCCATCGCGCGCACGATCCTCAAGGACCCTCGCATCATCCTTCTCGACGAGGCGACTGCTGCTTTGGATACGGAAACCGAGGAGCACATCCAAGGAGCATTGTCAACATTGTCCAAAGGCCGAACGATGCTTGTCATTGCCCATCGTCTGAGCACCATCACGACAGCGGACCAAATCCTTGTGTTACATAACGGACAAGTCGCGGAAACTGGAACCCATGAACAGCTGCTTAACCTCAAGGGCAAGTATGCCAGCATGTGGCGAAAGCAGATTCGCGCCCAGAGAGCGGCCCAAGAGGCGCAAGTATTACAAGATCGCGCTCAGCGTCTACGCAGTGCGTCCACGACAGTTGGAGGCGACGATAGCTCGAGCCAATCAGATGAAGAACGAAACGGCACGGGATCGAGGCCGGTGCGACCAGCACTGACCCAACGGTCGACGAAGGTTTCTGACTCGGCAGGGTCTGCCACACGGTGAAATGCGACGGAAATAATAGTCCAGCGACACAGCTTGTGAGAATCCACAGTCCTTCGGATGGGAAGGCCAGCCCCAACAAAGGCCGAACAAAGGAATCGGATTTAAAGAAGAAGAATTAGTGGACGACAAAAGTGAGGCGTGTGAAACAGCGATTGTGGAATCTTTTGCTGGCGTTAACCAAAGGGGGTGTGGACAGGTGTTGGTGAGCTGTTTGCGGATTGCTTTAACTGTTTTGATATTACATTGTTTTTTCTGTTAAGCCTATCTCCGTCCTCTGGAATTCCAGCAGGACCGCTTGCTTCTGGGTGGCACCGTTGTGGATAATATTAATTGTTCTTTAAAATGCCTACGGACCAGATATATCTGCTCTGAAAGGGGTTAGTAGACCAGCATAGACGTGATAACTAGATACTATCAATACGAAGCAATTTGTCAGTTTGAAGCATGTACATGTAGGATAGATACCATGGCAAACACTAACTGTGATATTAAAGCGGAGTATTTAATAAAGCTGATCAAAATGCGCGGAATGCACACCGGGGCGGAGCCGCGAGCGGGACTTTACCGCAGCGCCGCCTTGGCATGCCAAGACATTGGATCTCTCGACTTCATCTCTTCGACATTGCGGTCTGGGAACCAGCTTGGAAGAAACAGTACCCCTAATCTCCAGCAGATATTTCCTCAATTCACTATTTTGCGGGCAGTGGACCGGTGAGTATATTTCTAGCTCTCTCTACCCCTCCCCCTTTTTTGTTTCGCGTCCCGTTGGCTGGCCGTTGTGGTTGGCCTCCGCGCCGCAAACAGGACATCCCCGTATTTTTATCTATCTATCTATCTACCTACCTCCATTCTCGAGCTACCTAAGACATGCTAATCGCTTTCTCGTTCTCTATAGAATACAAGTATACACCCGCCCGCATCTTTCGTCTCCAACCACAACCCCCAACCCAACAAAACTCAACTCACACAATGCGTGCGCCAACCGCGCGCCTTCTCCGCGCCCTGCGCCCCTCCGCCGGGGCATCCCCAGCAGCAGCAGTAACAGGACCAGCGACGTGTCTATCCCGGCGCTGCATCTCCTCCTCCTTGTCCTCCTCCTCAGCGCCCTCCCGACCCATTACTCAGAATACCCCAATCCATCTCTCCCACAACCACCCACCCCCCCGCCCCTTCTCCACCACCCCAACCCCCTCCAAAAAGAACGCCAAACCCACCCCAACCACCACCCCAACCCCCACCAATACCCCCCGCGCCGCCCGCAACCGCCCCCCCGTAACCACCACCGACGTCCCCGACGACCCCTCCGACTCCCCCCTAAACTCTCTAAACGTATTCGCGGACATCGCGGCGCCGACGACAGCGATCGACGCGTGTCTGGATGATGGGTTCCATTTGAATAATGGGGTGAAGGTTATGGGGGGGGATGGGTGTTTGTTGGTTGATGGGGAGGTGTTTAGGTGGAGGCCTTGGGAGGGGGGGAATAATAATAAGGTGGGGGGAAGGGGAGGGGGGGGTGATAAGGGGGGTATGGGTGTGATGGTTAATGAGAAGGGCCAGTGGGATGTTTCCGAGGAGGTGTGGGGGGTGCTGAAGTTGGTGTGGCCGAAGCCTGGTGAGTTTTCTTTCTTTCTCTTTCTTTTCTTTTTGATGGTATATATAATATATATACAAGACATCCGCTGACAAGAACTCCCCCCGGGATTTATTTATTATAGACCTCCTCATCCTAGGCCTTGGCGGTTCCGTCCGTCCAATCTCCCCCGAGACACGGAGACATATCAATCTCCTGGGCATCCGTGTTGAGGTGCAGGATACGAGGAATGCGGCGGCGCAGTTTAACCTGCTGGCTACGGAGCGCGGGGTGAGGGAGGTTGCGGCTGCGATGATTCCGATTGGGTGGAGGGGGTAGGAAGGGAAGTGAAGGGATTGAAGGGATGGTGGTTGATGGGGTTGTGTTGTATTTGTGTGATTGTTCTGGTTGCTTTATATACTCTGTGGTTGCGATGGGGATGGGATGGGGCTTAAGGTTGGTTTGGGAAGCCCGGGGGATGGATATGTATATTATCAGAACTGGTTTTTGTAAGATAGAGGATTGCCATGGCCATACTTTTCATGCCGCGATATTCATCGTCCATGTTTGAATTTACTCCCGATCTGATATTATATTCTTGGCATGGATCTGTTCCTGGCACCCCGGATTTGGAGGCTTGGCATTCTTTATCGCCAACATCCGACGTCAACCTCACTTCATCTTTCTGTTCAACCAACACCTCCCCCAATTTTCTGGACAACTCGCCTAAAATGTTCTCCTAAATGTAATGTTATTACTGCATGTCCTAGGTCATCTTCAGATTCCTAACCTTTGACCTCCTGGGATCTCACTCGTCGCCATTCCTTCACCATGACGAGCCCTCTGCTCATCCCACGACCCTCCTCCGACCGCTCCTCCGACCGTTCCTCACGGACTGACGAGGAGGAAGACGCCCTCCTAACCGGCGAGCGAACCAACCGCAGCGAAGAACGCCGCGGCTCCTCCTTCTGGCGCGAACTAGGCCTCTTCGCCTGGGCCCTCATCGCAACCGTAGCCGTCATCGTCCTCGCCGTCCTCTACCAACACCAAGCACGAAACAACGACTCATCCTCAGACAAATGGGGCTCCAGCGGGAAACCCTCTGGCAAGCGGAATCTCATATTCATGGTATCGGACGGCATGGGACCGGCCAGTTTATCCCTAACGCGCAGTTTCCGACAATTCGAGAGTAATCTGCCCATCGATGACGTGCTGGTGCTGGACCAGCACCACATCGGTACGTCGCGGACGAGGTCTTCGTCCAGCTTGATTACAGACTCTGCAGCTGGCGCGACTGCCTTCTCGTGCGGGAAGAAGAGTTATAATGGGGCCATCTCTGTGCTGCCGGATCATACGCCGTGCGGGACGGTTCTGGAGGCGGCGAAGCAGGCGGGTTATATGACTGGATTGGTCGTGACGACGCGGATTACGGATGCTACGCCGGCGTGTTTTGCGTCTCATGCGAATATGCGGTCCTATGAGGATCTTATTGCTGAGCATGAGATTGGAGAGTATCCGTTGGGTCGGATGGTGGATTTGATGATTGGGGGTGGGAGGTGTCATTTCTTGCCGAATTCTACAGAGGGCAGCTGTCGGGATGATGACAAGGATGTTGTTGGGATGGCTAAGAAGAAAGGGTTTACATATATCAGTGACCGGGCTGGGTTTGACGGGCTTGAAATGGGTAGCAATGTGCAGTTGCCGCTGCTCGGCCTTATGGCTCGTACGGATATCCCTTACGAAATCGACCGCCGCCAGGAGAATGACGTGTACCCGTCTCTGGAGGAGATGGCCCGTATGGCTCTAAAAGCTCTCAGTGATGCTACAAAGGATAGCGACAAGGGCTTCTTCATCATGATCGAGGGCTCACGGATAGACCATGCCGGCCATGGAAATGATCCCGCCGCCCAAGTCAATGAAGTCCTTGCTTACGACAAGGCATTTGCAGCCGCGTTGGAGTTTCTCAAAAAGGACTCCACCCCCGGTGTCCTCGTCAGCACATCGGATCATGAAACGGGCGGCCTGTCCATCGCGAAACAGCTGCACTCCTCATACCCGGAGTATCGGTGGTATCCTGGCGTCCTCGCGAACGCTAGCCACTCCTCTGAGCACCTTGGAAATAAGCTCAGCGAGTATCTGGATGGGGATGGAAAGGACGCCAATAAGTCCGTCCGTCACCAGCATATCCATAAGAACTTCTTGGCTGATGGATTGGGCATACACGATGCCACGGATTCAGAGCTGGATAGACTTATTGAAGGTGGCGGTTCGTATGCGTTTGCAGACATGATTAGTCGGCGGGCACAGATTGGCTGGTCCACGCATGGACATTCTGGTTCGTTGCATCTTTTATCCTTCTCCAAGATTGTTTTTATATAAACTAACACCCCCAGGCGTCGACGTAAACATCTACGCCTCCTCCCCCACCCATGCCCTGCCCTTACTCGGCAACCACGAAAACATCGAAGTCGGCGCGTTCCTCGCAGACTACCTCGACCTCGATCTCGACAGCGTCACCGAGCAACTGAAACATACCCCCTCCTCACCACACACCAGCGAAGGTAACATGTATGCCTGGATGGGCGAGCCGCTGCACGATGATGTCGTTGTTGATAAGCTCGACACGTACCATGGCGATTTCAAACGGATGAAGCGCGATCACGGTGGGGGGGTTGTTGATGATTTCTCTCTTGGATATATCGATGCGGTTGGGTGTGGGTGTGGTGCGAAGCATTGATTTTGATTTGATTTGGTTTATCTCTTTCTTTTCTTTTTCTATTTCTATTTCTTCTTCTGATTTCCGGATAAAACAACATATGCTCTTCTAATCTCGTTTTTTCTTGTTTCTTTTTTTGGTTTTCACGATAACATCTTCCATAACTCTAGGCGCGCAGCATTGGATCGATCTAGTTGGCGTTCATTCTATCCTATTCTATTTGTACGGGTTCGAGAAGAATCCTGGACCTTATTCTATCTATCTATCCCAGCCCTATTTCCCCCTTTTCTTCCATGTCTTGGCTCCCCGTATCTTATCTATCCGCTTGGATATCCATTTCCCCCCACCTACCTCCTCACACATAGGACGGACAGAGAGCTTTGCAGTCTGCCTGTCCTGTCTCCTACACTACATACATACACACATACAAAGTCGATTTCCTAAATCTTCTTCTTCTTCTTTTTTTTTCGGATCGGCGGCAATCCAATGGTCGTTATCACATTTACATACCTCTCCAAGAAGAAGAACAAAACAACGAAATGAAAAACTCATTTCCTTCCTCGATCTTAGAGATCGTGAATTGAATTGATCAATCACCATGGAAGGTAGGGAAAAAGCAAAAAAGATAAAAAAGGACCACAAGGTTCTATCCATCTATCAAGCACCAGTGGCAGGTTACCTACCTAGCTCGAGGGCGAGCAAAGCAAATCGAGTCTATTCTAACCCCCTATTCAATCCATTAAGGAGGAAAAGAAAGAAAAAAGAAAGAAAAATACATCAAACCAAAACTCCTCGCAAATAAACGCCCCTCCCTCCTTCCCTGCCAAATAATCCTTCCCAAGCAAAGCAAAAAGACCATCCCATCCCATCCGATCCCATTACCACCCACTCAGCCACCCAGACGAACTAAAAAAAGCACCCCCTATCCCCCCTATACCCCCCCACCCTACCGTCCCCCCCTAACCCAAAACTCCCAATCCCCCCTCCCCCACCCCCTCCTCCCCCTCCTATCCCACCCCCTATCCCCACCCCCACCCCTCTCCCTCTCCCTAGCAACAGCACACCCATCACAAACCCCCCACACCCTCACATGCGAAACAATATTATTATTCTCCGGATACGGCTCGCAGGCGCGCGGGATGCTGAAGGGGAGGGTATATTCTTCTTCGTCTGCGGTGCCACGGTTACGGTTGCGGTTACGGTCTCGGCCTCGCTCTCGCTCCCGCTCGACGGGCTCGTTGATGCGGAGGAGTTGCGCGTAGAGGAGGCGGCAGTGTTGGAGTTCTGCGAGGGCGGTGTGTGGGCAGAGCGTGTAGTGGTGGAGTTGGTAGAGGCACATTTTTTGCGTTTGGGGGCGGTGGTTTTGTTGATTTGATTGATTGATGGGGTTTTGTGTTGGTTGGTTGGTTGGTTTGGGGTAAGAGTTGCTGGGTGGATGGCGGCTTGTTTTTTCGTCTCTTTTGGTAAATGTTGTAGAATGATTTGTTTATTTTGGCAGCGAAGCTGGGTGGTTAAGAAGAAGAGAAGGCGAAGGAGGAATCTAATCCGCTGATTGTGTTGATGTCCTGTCCAGTCCAGTCCTGGCTGGTAGGTAGGTAGATATAGAGAGATAGATCTGTGAAGAATGAATGCCGCCGTTGAGAAATTGGATTGGAGAGAGTCCAAAAGGAGAAAGAAAGAAAGAAAGAGAGAGAGAGAGAGGGAATCTTGATATCTATCCCATATAACACACAGATCCAACTCCAGCTCTAGCTCAAACAAGCCTCTCTCTCCTGTTGGCCCCCTTTTTTATTCTTTAGTGTTGAGGTATTTGCATTTTCGTCTGGGGAGAGGTGGGTAAGTAAGTAGAACAAGATTGCTGGGTAGTAGTAGAAGACTGAATGAATGGATGGATAGATGGGTGCCTGACAGTTTGCCAAACTAACACAATACAATCTTCTTTGCTGGACATTGATCTGGCAAATAAGGTAAGATAAGTGAGATCGGACAGCTGGAGCTCTGAGCTGGTTTCCCGAAGGGGTAAAATGGAAACAATGAAGGGATTAAAAGAATGAATGAATGAAAGGGATGTAAACAAATAATGAATAGATGATGGGAGTAGGCATATTTGCTGCTTCTTGTTCTTCTTGTTAAGGCATAGGCAATAGCATCAAGAAACAGAATGGAACTCTTTCCTGACATCTTCATGTTGGTTAGGTGGTAGGTATTGTTCCTAGCCAGTTTGCTAGTAGGCCTTTGGTTTAAGAGAGGTATTCAGCCTTGGACCTCTTCTTTTTCTTCTTCAGCCGGAAGGCAGTAGACAATGTAAGGGAGGAACCGGCTAGATTGTTTGCTATTGAGCAAAGACATTTGAAATATAGCAGACAGAAATCACAGGCAGGCAGGCAGCAGGTTGAGATAAAGGGAAAATAATAACAAAGGCCTTCCTTCCTTGCCTCATCTCAAAATGATAAACCATCTCCGCCTAACGGAGGGAGAAATGGAGCGGAACTAGCATTGCCAATGTAAACACAGACAAACAATGCTATGTCATAGGCAGATACATTAAAGAGCACACATACACACTCCCATATTCTAGAGAAAGGTCATCTAAAACTCCGGTTAGATCTGAATCATCCTTCATTCCGTGCGTAGCCTTGGCAAACAAAGATAAGATAGATGGAAGAAGAGCAGAAGGGATCCATCCCCGGAGGGATATCCCTTTGTTAAGTAAGTATAACACTATGCAGAACAAACATCGCAATCTGCCTGTCTGGGTGTGCCCCTTAATGTTTGCTATTCCCGCGGGAAGCTGCAGGAGGAAAAATGAAGAGGAAGGGAGGGAGTTAGGAGAAGAAGAAAGGAGAAGAAAGAAGAACTATGAAAGGTACGTTAGGCTACCAAGCAAGCAAGCTTCGTAGCTGGGCTTAGCTTTAGCGGTGAGGGAGGTGGAACAGATCAGATCGATCGGAGCAGTTATCCCATTGTTTGACAGCAGCGGATATCCCCCCCACCCATCTGCCTGGAATGAGCAAAAATGATAGTCCGGTTTGATATGATTTCCTCACCACGTGGCTGTCAGAACAAGACTGAAATCAGCCTTGGGCACTGGCTATTATTAGCCTAGCTGGCTGGTACGGTACCCAAAGTTCAAACCCGACGGGACGAATGGGGTGTGTGGCTTTGATCTGCAAGTAATTAGTAAACCAACAGGCTTGTAGATCGGGTGGCGAAAAGGTCCTATTATTCTTCTGAAAAAACAAGGCAGCAGAAAGAAGCAAATACGTTGCATAAACCGCAGGTCCGCGGGGTCCTCCAAAAAGCTTAAGTTGAGATCAGGTTTCTTGCGCCAAGATTTGATTGGTGTTGGAAATTCAGGGGCCGCAGGAGGAAATCTAGACAATTCCTAACGGGTCCAACGTGTTTTTCTCCGATTGAGGGGGGAGAGGGGAATAGGTAGGTATGACGCATCTTCGTTGGCGAGGTCGCACAGATCTCTCCCATTGTGTATGTCGTGTTCCGCGTGTCAAATTATTGCCTTTTTGGAAGGTGAAACAGGAACGCGAGACAAAATAGAGCAGGATAATCAATCACATCTTGAAGGGGCGGAGAAAGGAATTGGAACCGTAATTTGTAGTAGATGGGAGTATTATTAGTGATGCTGTTTCGAAGATTTTACCGGGTTCCACGCTCTAGCAAAGGCTTTCACTTGCTCCTGAAGCCAGACAGCAGGATCTTTCCGTTTCCTAGGCATAGAGGAGTCCAAATTCAAGCAACATCGAACAAAACATAAAACAAAAAAAAAGAGGTGTTCAGTGAGATATGATATGCGATTCAGCGCCTAGGCCAAAAGAAATATGAGAAAATAGAAACAAGAAATATCCAAGAAATGTAAATTAAAATCGTAGGTAGTCTCCAAAAAACATAATCCTTACATGCTGACCAAAACCATCACCGCAACGAGGGCCGCGAAAATCGATCCGCTAAAGACACGTTCATTCTGAGATGGGGCGGTGTTGGGAGAACCTTCATCCTTGGGTCCGGTGAAATCAGTAGTTGGCTCGTCAAGACCGCCGCCATCTCCACCGCTGCCACCTTCGCCGCCCTGTTGGCCATTTGTTCCAGCACCGCCGCCACTCATGCCGGGAATAACGGCAATGTCGGTTTCGGAAGGAGTCGATCCGGACTTGGACGAACTGGGATAGTCCTTATCCATATCAAGACCACTTGCCAGCAATGACTTTAGGACGGTTTTCTTGTCGGTGATCTGGATGGTGTCTTCGGTTCCTTTTTTATCCGTATAAACATACGAATTATCTCCCTTCTTTTCCACACCGGAGGGCGGGTCATAGCACTCCATCTTGATCTCGCTGAAGATAGAATAGAAATAGCCATTGTTCTTGATATCCTCGTGTTCCCAGTCGATCACGCCGCCAGCCCAGTCAATTGTACCTTGCCCGTTGTCCTCCTTTCCGCCTGGCCAAAGAGAAAGCTGGACACGGGAAGGAGACTGCGGGAAATTATACTGGTTGGTTTTCGAATCGAAGGTGCTCTTCTTATCCAAGGTTCGGAGAGGCTTTCCGTCAATGGACCAGGTAATTGAATCAGGCGTCCAGTCGATCTCGTATTCATGTTCTTCACCAAACGTATCGCCACCGTCAACAGTAAGATTCTTTCCGTTGGTATCTACGTCACCAGTTAGTATATATTGAATGGTAGTAGCAATGTTAGAAGTAAATGGGACTGACAATCGATGACGCCCTGGAAGTAATAGTTCGTTTGGGCGGTTTCCAAGTCGACTCCAATGAATTCGAAATCGATCTCGTCCTTGACGTCAGACATGAGGATGAATGCCGTTACGACACCCCGACCACGACTCGTTCTCATTTTGGCACTGGCTTTCCCATACCACATGTAGTGGTTATTGGCCATGAGGGTACCAACGCTGTCCGCAGGCATGGTCAACAGGAGGTTGCCATCACTGGACATGGGTGTCCCGCTCGACACCCAGTCTGCCTTCTTGGCGTCACCAAGATACTTTGTGTTGGGGGAAACACTATCTAGGTCGTCGAATTGGTAGGTTTTGCTTTCGCAGACGGGGTTTGGTACGCATGCTTCGAGAGAGAACGAGGAACGAGGATCACAGCCTCCGAGACAGTATGCTCCCGTACCGCATTCGCCGTATTCTATTGGCGCACAAGATACGGTTAGCATACTTCCTACCCGAGAGCAGAAGGGGATGGAGTAATAACTCACGCGAACAGCATGGTTTGTTCTCCGGGCATTTCTTATCCTTGGAGCATTCCGCTTTATCGGCGGCCAAAACGACTTGCGAGCCCAGAGCCAGACAGGCGAGATAAGTGAGAAGACGAGTCATTTTGAAAGAGAGAAGAGAAAGAAAACAAGTAAAGACTCGATCCACGGGCCCTCCTTATCCGAATAAGGAATCTGTGGTAGAAGATGTATTAAATAGCGTTATGCGGGGACAGTGCAGAGAACGTGTTAAGGCGCGACGAACGCAGACAAAGAGGGACAAAGTAAACAACGAGAGAATAGCTGGTTCGACCAGCAAGCCGACACGCTCCAAGGACGCACAAAGCGAGTGGAATGCTTCCTGGAGAGGGATGGCTGATGCAACGAGCGACGTTGAGGTGAGAGAGAGGTGAGGTCTGAGATAGAGGGAGGTTGAGGCTGACTTGAGGAGATCGCGAGGAGAAAACCCGCATGAACCGAAAAGGGACTAGATGCTGAGAAGAGAGTGGGTCGCTCCCGGATTACAGCCAATAGGGGCGTTTGATTTGCCGTCCGAGCCGAATTGGGTTTGGCGCAGACGGCACCGAGGTGACTGACTGTAAGATTGCTTACCGTGCAATACCGTTATTCTCGTTTCCGAGCCGCAGATTGGCAGTGTTTCGATGTTTCAATCTCGAAAACACTCGTATTGAAACAGCCGGGCGAGCTTTAGCGCGTCGCTTCCACTTCAGGCTGACATCGACTTGCTTCGAGATGCAGGGTTGCATCTATGGAGGCGAGGACTCAGGGGCTGGCAGTGTGTGATCCTTCACGTCAAATATCTTGTGGCCAAAGACCTGCTATTGTTAGATAGAAGAGCACACAGACTACAAAGCAGGCACCTCTTCCAACTCTGTGAGACACTGCCAGCAATGAGGGAAAGTGCATATTTCTGCCGACTCATCCGGCCAGACGCCACACGGCCTTCTATCCATGCACCGGCTAATTTACTCACTGCTATTGCCACCGATTGATTCACCTGACAACTGTCATGGTCTATTTCGGGAGTAAATAATTGAAACACGCCACCTCCATCGAAAATGAAAATGCAAGGGCAATATCCATGCCCGCCTGACAATATGTTAGTTACATACATGTCCGTGGCACTCGACCAGCTCCGTATTCAAAGGAGGAAGCAAGGCAAAAACAATTCACAAAATAAAAAGAAACCAGATGGACAAAATATGCGAACAACCAGGACACCAATTTGCCCTCTGGATCCAGCCCTGTCCAGCATGCCCCGAGAGGAAATGGATTGGTGATTTCAAGCCATCTATCCTATCCTGTACGTCCAACCAAGCTATACCCATCCATTCGACCCTGAGAAACACGATCAATCCCATGCACACCCTCGCTATCCTCTGCTGAGGTGCAGCTCTTTCTCACACGGGTCAGTCGAGTACGTGACCTGGATCCCAATGTACGGGGCCGACTTGCGCGCTTTCAGGAGGAAATGCTCCTTGACAAGCCTGGCCGTGCGGACGCTTTTGAACGCTGCGGTTACTGCCAGCACAACGTGCTACGTTAGCTCCTAGATTCGAAAAGTAACAACCGCGGAGGGTTTGAACGAAGTAAAAAAAATCCATACATACCGTTCCCCGCATTAAACGCCCAGATGAAATCAATCCCATCGTACCCCGCAATCATCTCAATCGTCTCCTGCAGTCTCCTCAGCGCATACGCCTTGCTAAGCAATCCCGAGCGAACAAATGTCAATCGCCGCCGCTCCCGACAACCCCCCGTTAGCCCCATCTTCGCCATATTCTTATCCCAACTGCACTCTCGATACTTCGTATAATCGATGCTGAAACCCGGTCCGAAACGGCCATGCCCAGTCTTCTCAATCGCCAACCTGTCCTGCGTGAGGAAGTCCCTAGCCTCATGCGCATTCTGGAACGTGATCTCCGCGTACCCGCTTGCATACTCGATCTCCACGCTGTACAGGGCCCCCTCGTGGATTCGCGCGGTGAGGAAGTTTAGACAGCCGAGCGGGAATGTTCCCGTGACTACTATGATGCCTGCTTTTCCCTCGAGACCTTCTTTGGCGGGTGCAGGCTCTGCGCGCACTGCTGGGTGGATCGGGACGGCTGGGTCTTTCTTGTGGACGAATGGCATGGATGCTGTTGGCTTTGGACGGATGGGCGCGACTGGGAGCATATTGCGGTTGATGCTCGATGATCCATTGATCATTCCAACGGGGCCGCCGTTGGTGTGAAGTTGTGCTGGGGTTGCTGCTGCTATCGTCGCCCATGAGTTGGCGCCTGGGGGGCAGCCGCCAATGTCGTTGTTCTGCGATGGCATCGGTTGAACGCCTTCCATCATATCCTGGAGTTCCTGGTGCACTGTCTGTCCATAGGTGTACTCGGACGGTGTATTCTTGTCGTTCTCATTGCTCTATCAGCCAAGACTCAACGAAAAAAAAGCAGCTTTCTCCTTCCATAGGAAATCCGTACCTGTTCAGGCTTGACAATCTCATTGTTAATGAGCACCGAGATATCCCAGAACGTGTGCATAAGTACATGGGTGATTTGGCCAAGTTTGTTGGCTACTTCTTTGCGGTTGTTGCCCTCCAGCTATTTTTAATGGCGGCAAGTTAGTCTATGCAATGGCATTGACACTTTCTTGATATAGATAGCTTTTTCAGAGAGAGGGAGGGAGAACTTACATAGTCAGTAATGTTCCTCATCTTCTCTATAACCGTCGCCATATCATCCACCGTGGGTTGTGGCATCGTTCTGGAGCGCGAACCTCTTCGCGCTGCTACTTCGGTTCGGCTGGCTGGTGGCCTCCTCAATTGAGAGAAAAGAGATCTTGAGAACCTGGCGAACTGGCTAGGTAGGTAGGCGAAAGGAGCATCGAATATGAGCGCTGTGTGTTCCTTTCTTCCTCCCAGTTGGCGTTTGAAGAAGGTTGACGAAAGGAGAGGGAGGGAGGGAGGAAGAGAGTGAAGAGACAAGAAACACAGCTGACCTCACCAGCCTCTTAAAATGAAAATGACAACAACACAATGGCTAGGTTGATTGTTAGACAGAAACTGATAGAACGAGGGGAGAAGGGGGTGGATGGGACAGGGGGTGGATGGCACACACACACAGAGAGAGAGAGAGAGAGAGAGAGAGAGAGAGAGAGAGAAAAGAATGAGAGGTGGAGATCTCCTTTCAGAGCTCCCCAGGTAACACCCGAGCCGGTCAGTGATAAACCAGTATATCAAAGAGACATGGGGAGGATACTTCATTCACTTGTCTCCTTGTTTAGTCTGTTGCTATTGGTTCCGGGATGAGATGATGGCATCAGGAGATCTCCATCTGAGCCCTTGCAAGGTCTTCAGTTCACTTCAGGTGTTAATGAGTGAGTGACAAGTGAGCTGGGCCTGAAGAATATCAAACTGGCATAATTGGAAAAAAAGAAAAAAGGAATATGTGTTGGTGGGCTGACGCTTCAACGTCTATCCACACCCTACTCATTGCATTGGGTTCAACGAGAGAAAGAAACACATCCCCCCTTTTCGTTTTTGCTGTTTATCTCCCTTCTGAAAGAGAAATTCAAAAACAACGGCCTTGGAAAAAGCGACATGCAAGAAGAAAAGAAAAGAAAGAAAAGAAAGAAACTAGCCCCCATTAACGTTGAAACCCGTTTCTTTCTCCAACTCCAACATCCCCCACACAAAACACAAAGCATAAAACAAAACACCGGAAACAGACCCCAGCCAACAAGGAGAGGAAAAAAACAAAGCTGCTGGGATATCTGTGTCTCAGCTCACCAGCAGCACAGCACCAGAAAATTGGAGATGGTGAGATAAAGAATGAGACGGGACACTGTCCTATCTATGGAGAAGTATGGAGTATATCCCAGCTAACAAGGATGACATCATATAGATGAGTACTACCCTGGATATATACTCTCTGTCATTATCATCTAACTACACTGGCCAGCTTTATGGACAAAAAGGATGTATGTGTGCGGTAGTTCATGTGCACAACAAGTATGATGCTGTGATGCAGGAAAAGAAAAACATCCAAAACCAACAAGTCGAAACCAACAACTAACCACCTCATCCATCACCCATAAAACCCCCCCCTCACCCTCCTCCACAACTCCCTCCCCATCGCCCGCCTCGTCTCCTCCGTCCTCGACGCCGCATCTCTATTCTCCTCCGCCCTCCGCAGCAGATACCTCGTACACTCGCCCACCGTGCCCCACACGAGATACTTGTACGCCTTTGGCACCTCCAGCTCCAGCTCCATGCCATCCGCACCATTCCGTTCGCGCGCCAGTTTCCCCCTCTGCACAAGCTCACAGCTGACATCATCCGCCATGCCAGATAACTGGCCATAAGCCATTTCGATCCGTGGGGATCCCGCGCGCATCTGTTCGTTGCGGATGGCTAGAGCGCGTTGGACAGAGACGCGGTTGTGCGAGGCCAGGACGAGGTCGACGGTTGGGAATTGGCTGGTTCCAGAAAGATCGGCTTTCAGCACCCCTCCATACCGTCGTCTAATCAACGCCTCAGCAATATCATCATACGCCTTATCCGTCTCCTCCTTGCGGTCCCAGATGAGTTCTCTGGCCTCAGTCCCCAGATACGCGCCACGCACCAACTTGACACCGAGACTAAACCCCTCCGCAGCCGCGACAGCCATATGGCCCCGTAGCGTTCCCGGGGTGGATCGGAGATAGGCTTGATAGGTCCCATAAACGACCGCCCTCGGTCCCTTATTATACCTCCGCTGAAACTCCAGCGTCCAATCATCAATCGCCGGCTGGAACGCCTGCTGCTCCGCATCGATCAGCAAGCGGACATTGCGCGCCTTTGCCCGTTCGCAAATCTCAACCATGCCCCGCTCAAGCGCCGCCAGCGGCGGCTGCCGATGGACCAACTGGCGCAGGGACCCTTTCCCCGCTCCGGTGAACTTTATCGCTACGAAGTCCCCGGCGTCGGCGAGGTCGACTGTTGCGAGTGTTCCTTGCTTCCATGCGGAGATATCGGCATGTGCTGCTGCTAGGCTCTTCTCGTCGTTTGCGCTGGCTTCTTGACCCAGGGATTCAATCTCCTTCTCATCCATGACGATCTCCTTCGCATAGCCCAGAATCACCCCGCGAAACCCCAGCTTCTTCAACGAGTTGATGCTCACTTTTACCTCTGCGGGTGTCTCCCCGGCGCAGAACTGCGCGTATAGCGTCTGGCGCAGGATGGTTTTCAAGATGGGGTTGTGGTCTGGGCTTAGAAGGGGGGATTTGGACCCGGCCACGATGGAGAGGATGGTTAGGGAGGGGGTGAATAGGATGGGCGAGGAGGAAATGGTGGTGACGCAGAGGGAGCGGAGGATTTTGGATAGGGGGAAGATTGAGAGTGGAGGGGGTGGGGAATGAGCGGTAAGGGGGGCCGCAGGCGGGTTCGTGGTGGCGTATGGTCTCGTTGGACCTGAGCCTGCTCCTGAACTGAATGGCGCATCGGCTTGCTGGCGCGGCCCGTTATGGGTATGTCTAACCGTGTCCATCTGGCATTTTGACCGGAAACCGGGTGATAAGCTGGCATTATGATGCCTGGGTGAGATGAGGAATCCGGGGTTGGTAGGTTGGAAGGTGAGTTTCCTGCGCATGTTTTCTTGCTTCCTTCCTTTCCCCTTTCTTTCCCCTTTCTGTTCTGTCCCTGATGATTGGGAGTAGCTCTGTAGTACTTTAAACAATGCCTCTAATCCTTTTATCCAAACTGACCCATACAAATGCACAGCGAGACCTAATACCCGGAAGAAGTAAACGAAGGAGAGAAAAAAAGAAAAAAGAAAGAACGCCTCCGCTGATGGAAAGAAAATGCAACCAGGGCAGATGAATAGTTAGTTAGTTATTAGAAAACGGAAGATAACTATGCAAGGGTCATATAAACGCAGGTATGGGGGAAGGAGGTTGAACAGGTTGCAATGCTATAAGTTATCTATCCCCCGGATCTTAGTAAAGATGCAAGGAAGGAGCTGGATAGATAGACGGCAGGCCACGGTTTTCTTTCTTTCCACTCCCCCTGTAACTTCGAGAGGGGAAATATTCTATGCAATATTCAGAAGAGAAAATAACAGAGCAGGAATAGCCCAAAATAAGTCAGTTAGAGTGTAGTGAGATGGATTTTGCTAGGTTAAGTTGTTGCTTAACGTATAAATTAGAAACTGAGAAGAAAGAAAGAAAGGGGGAGAGAGAGGCAAAAAGGGTAAATATCCAGCCTAGGGAAGTAGGTAAGTAGGTAATATCTATAACAAGCAGGCGACAGATAGATAGATTGGATGGCATAGACTAAAGGGGCAAAAATGTCCCTTTTTTCTTCTTGCCCCGCCTCAGCACACACGCACACATAGAGAGACAACATATACAGGCAGCCAGCATAGTATATATATATAGGTCAGGTCACATCGGTAACCGGCCCGGACTGGACTCGACTGATAGGGATGCATTTGAACAACGCATGCATCCATTCGTATCGTATTGTCCAGCCAGCTGGCTGGCTGGCTGGCTAGACATGTCTGATAAGCTGGCTTCGTTGGATCGGATAGGCCAGGATAGGCCGGGATAGATAGCCTTGGATGATGGAGGGGATATCCGTGTTTAACCTGGCTGGTTAGTTGGTTGTGGGAGAGAGGGGAGGGGAGGAGGGAGGGATGTGGGATGTTGAGGTGGGATGGTGGTGAGGGGAAGGAAGTGTGGGGGAGAAAGTATGCATGGAATTTAACTAGTTCTGGAAGTGTATGTATTTCTCATCTATTGGCCATCAGATTATATTATTAACATTATTAGAGATACTTTTAGGATTGGTATCTGAGACTGACTGACACATATTTAGCTGAATGAATTACAGATTGTTGTAACTAACATTTTGACCGGTGATAAAAAAGAAAACCCTACACAAGTCCATATCCGAGAAGAAAGAGGTCCACTGAGCACTTCAATATTTATTATATTAGGAGACACAGAGCTCATCCACCGTCTGATGCTCATCCAACTTCCCCTCCGCCTCTTGTTCCATCTTCATCTGGTAAAACCCGCCCAGTTCAGTCTGTTCGTCCACGCTCAGAAGCGCAATCCTATCTTCAATCGAAGTAAACTCCCCATAATATCTCGCGTCGATAAATTTCCAGTAGATATCATCAAACGCGAAGCTGGACCTGGCTGCAAGACAAAACCAGAAAGTCCCGTCCTGCATTGATCGTTCCATGAGTTCTGACAGAGGCAAGCTTATATGGCTATCGCCTTGGGCTGCGGCTTCATTCTCGCAGTCTCGCAAGACGGAAAGAAAAATCTGCTGTCGGGGCATGTAGTGACTTAGAAAGTCATCGAATCCATCTTCCCAATTGTCAGGATGTGCCAGTAGGAGCCACCACGGCGAACAGTATGTGAATTCAACCGGCGCGGCGTAGCAGAATTCCCAATCGACGACACCCTGAAGGCGAAGATCAGAGTCCACGATAACGTTTGACGGGCGCAAGTCATCGCAGAACAAAGGGAAAGGCCCATCATTATAAGCGGTAGAGAAAGTGGATGCGATTTTCTTAAACAGACAGCGGGCAACGTATTTTCTTTTGCAATCCATCTCATCGTCAACGGCATCATTGCGCTGCGTTTTAAGATGCCGCATATGGTCTTCAGCGAGCGCGATGAAGTAATCTGTTGCGGTTGAGAATGGCCCCTGGCGTATCTCCTGAGGAGGGAAGTTGGCATGTACGAGCAGATCATTGATATTGAATGTCATCACTGGTCGTTTGCCAACCGACCAGATCCCGTCTGCGTCTCTCGTGGGACAGCCTATTCGAGCGAATTGACACCGGGATAGGGCCAGCACTACCTTTGCCATTGCCCGGTAACCACGTCTTAGTTCTGCGAGGTCGATCTCGGGGTTCAAAATAGCCACTTTTGTATCGTCGGTTAGAGGAGCCCCGAGACATTCCCCAAGCGAGCTCCCATCGACGAACTCCATCACCATGTATGGCCCGACACCACAGACACCACTTCCGATAACCCGCGGAATGGGGATAGAGCTATGCTGAGAGATGTATTCCATAACCGATATCTCGCTCTCAACTTTTTCTCTGCGCAAAATGACCCTCCCCATGATTGGAAGCCGCACAATGGCATCCGGGCCTCGTGCAAACGTTATCCTGTAACAGCGATTGAAGGCCCCGTCTTTGAAAAGGACTGCCTTTATCGGAATATCGCCATCCCCACGATGCGTGGCCGCCAGTGTCGCGGCCGAGTTCTCCATCGACCATTGCCGCAACTGCCTTGTCCATACTATGTATATCGTATCGGAACGCTTGCGGGCTTCGTCGTCGGCATACATTCTCTGGGAATCGTAAGGTTTGAGGCGATGTAGCCTTTTTCAGGGCGTATCAGAGAAACTGAAGGAAGACGATGAAGGGTCAAGCGGTGGAAAAGGGGGGCGTGTATCCGTGCGCCAAGTATACGTCACACCGCATGCAGCCCCAATATCAAAATAGCAAACATCCCACCGGGACCCTTTCATCAATTATCAGACTAACTCGCCCGGCTTCAAATGGAATATCAATGGAGGCCTGCATTGACGTTGTCGAAAGGCGCGGTGGAGGAGATAGAGTACATACATCCAGACATAGCGCAGTCATGTAGCACCACAGCGCATAGAGGGAAACGGGAGAGCTGGAGATGTGCGGAGTGGGAAAAGGGAAAATTGCAATCTGCTTGATTATTATGTAGCGTACAGTAAATCCAAGTAATATAGATCCGGTTGAAGACGAAGACGAAAAGAGGGGAAACGCCGATAAAATCCAAACTCCGGACTGCCCCTTGGTATATAAATTAAAAAAAAAAAGCCCTGGCGCTCGCGCCGCGTTCCCAAAATGCTTTGGCAAATATCACATCGGTGTTTCGTTTCGTTGAGAATCATAAATAGCATGCATCCCGCAGCAATGAGAGACAAATGTTGAAAGTCATCCCGGTCATAAAAGACATAATAGAGTGAGTGAGTAGACTCTGCAAGGACTCTGATCACTCCGATAGGGGCCCAAAGGTACTCCTCACGTAGCTATTCATAAAAAAAAAAGGTAAACAAGTCAGCCCTCACAATAACTCCCAAACCCGAAAAAAAAAGTGACCCAAACTTACTGAGCAGGACACTCATAACCCCCCGGATTATTCTCCAAATACAGCTGATGATACTCCTCCGCATCCCACCACTGGCCCGCCGGCACAACCACCGTCGACACAGGCGCTTTCCACCACTCTTTGGCCACCTTCTCCGTGACCGTCTGCGCAATGTGATGCTGCTCCTCGCCGTGCGTGAAAATCGCACTCCGGTACTGTGTCCCGACATCTCCGCCCTGTCGGTTTAGAGTAGTCGGGTCGTGCATGCGGTAGAAGAACTCGAGCAGTTGGCGGTATGTGACGATGGACGGGTCGAAGATTATGCGGAGGGCTTCGGCGTCTGTAACAATACAGCAACACGGTCAGTTAACTGTTTGCGCATATATATATATATATATATATATCCATTTAAGAAGGAATAGAAATCAACATACGCCCC
>JANTQI010000017.1:171715-190488 GCA_032988985.1 Emmonsiellopsis sp. PD_5 | reverse complement strand
ATATATATATATATATATATATCCATTTAAGAAGGAATAGAAATCAACATACGCCCCGTTCTCCCCGAGCAAACACTCCGATATGACGGATGCGAGGTATCTCCGCCGCAATAGCCAACCTTGGCATCTAGCAGGCCCTTGCCGTTGCCAAAGGTCTTGCGGAAGAGGTGCTCGACGCCCCAGAAGCAGCCGGCGGCGATTGTGGCTTCTTGCGCGTTGGCGGGGAAGCCTCGGGCTGCGAGCGATTCTTGGGTGATGGAGAGGGAGGCGGTGGTGGTGGTGAAGAGGCGCATCATACGCGCTGTGAAGGGGGGGATGATGGAGGAGAGAGGGAAGGCCATTGGGATTGTTGGGTTGATTGATTAGATGGGATTGAAGGGATGCTGTAGTTACTGTGTGTAGAGAGGGATTGTAGTTGTGTCAGGGAGAAAAAGAAAAGGGATCTGATATTTATTATTATTTTATTCTGCGAGCTCGGAGCTGTGAATTTCTCCACTTGGCCGATGGCGTCATCGGCACAAGCCACCGCCTAGAACTTATTTATTTAGAAGCATTGATTCCACAGAGATATTTGGAATCATGATCCTGCAAACATGGCTGGGGAATGAGATATTTCTGATTATTGATTCTATCGCACTTTTATTATACATTCTGTGGTTATTATTTACATGTTTTCATAGCATGGAAGCATGGCCTTTTGTCATCAGCTTTCAGATGTTGCTGAATACTATGGATAGAGACGATCTTTGGCATTTTCTCTCTCCCTCGAGGGGAACTTATATTGATATCCCATGTCTCTTCCAAGCATCTTACATACATAGAGCTATATATGCATGTACTAGCAAATTCTAGAATATGTTGCCAGCCTTCCCAGCTGTCAATCAACCATGAGCAGAGCCGTTCTAAACCCATGCAAGAACCAGCCTTTCACAGGGAAGAAAATCTCCAGAACTGCTATATATCACCATTTATGGAACCAGTCAGCCCGAGATATACGGGGTGAGCTCCAAGAATAGCTCTTCATACCCTCGAGGCTGGTTTTATTTATCAGCCTTCATGCGCATGGCGAGGTTTACGCGGAAGCAACATCCACAAGACCGTGATGGCCACTAGCATCGCCAGGACAAATGGCTGCAAGCTCTGCACCCCGTGTGGCTGGGCGATGGCACCTGCAAGGAATGGCAGACTATAACCCCATGGTTATTAGATGGTCTGGAGAACTCGTCGCTCCAAGTACTGATAATGGGGTAGCTAAGGTTACTCACATAGCTCCGCCACCACCTGCAAATGCCGACGCGATCCCAATTCCAGGAGTGTGCAGATGCTTCGGGAGAAGCTTTGCTGCCACGACGATTGCGCCGGGGAAGAGGGGTCCCGTGAAGAATCCGATAAGAGAGACCGCAATGGCTGAGACGACGAATTTGGGGACAAGCCAGAAGACGAGCTCGAGACCAATTGATATCACCAGGTAAATGGTGATGGCTAGCCGCTCGCCTGTTTGTCTAACATAGTTAGCGATGGATAGGTGGTTATGAGAATGATATGCTTCCCTAGTAGTTCGTTCACGAAACCCAGCACAAGCCGTCCGACTGTGATACCTGCCCAGAATCCTGTAGGGATAAAACCAGATTCGAGCGCATCTCCGTCACGAACTTGCATCATGAACTCAACAATCCAACCGCCAATGGACACTGTGGGATTTTTTGCCGTTAGCTCGTGTTTTGAGTGCTTCAAGTTCCATCCAGGGGCGAAATGCCATACCCTCAACACCCATATAGACGAAAAGGAACAACGCCGTCACCCAAGTCACCCTATTTTTAACAGCCTCAGTTGTCCTCTTGTCTCCTGCTGAGCCTGGCGTTTTGCGATTATTATTCCGGAACCGCTCAGCATTTTCCTGCCAAAACATAGCAACATTCCCAACCAGTTCCAGCGCGGAACCACCCACCAAGGTGTAGTAGAACAACCACCAATCCAGCCCGGAATTGATCATCCCAGTCGCAATCGTCGGACTCACCGTCGCTCTGAAACAAAAATAGTTAACATGATCGTCAGCAACCTAAACAAAAATCCATACATTGAACGGGGGGGAAAAAAGAGAAAAACCACCACAAACCCAAGCCCATAAAACGCATGCAAGAACCCCATCAGCGCATTCGCATTAACCATATCCCCCACCCACGCATTCCACGCAGCATCAATCAGCCCATTCCCAAAGCCCACAATCGCATACGCGACCAGGTACACGGGATACGGAGGGCGGATGGCCATGATCAGGAACGGAACGAAATGGCATAGCGGGCCGATGATCGCGATCCCTCGCTGGCCAAATGTCATGTGCACCTTGTTCACGGCGATGGTTGCGAGCGCGTAGCCGGCAAAGGGGGTCATGAAGATTAGAGAGACGACGGTGGTTGAGAGGTTGAAGTCGGCGCGGATCTATAAGAAAAGGGGGGGGAGGGGGGTTTAATCTCCTAATCTTTTATAGATTTGTAGCATATCATCATGGGCCATTTGGTACATACATATGGAACCAACGCCTACATAACAAAAAAAGACTGTCAGCCGGCACGATTCGTTATATCACCCCCGAAATGTAATAAAATGGCTTAACTACTATACCCCATAAACCCCATCACTCGCACCCACAATCGCAAAGCTAACAAAAGTAACAAGAATCCGCCATTTGTTGATTGCCGGCTCATTCCACTTCTGCTTCACGTGTGCGATGGGCGCGGTTGCACCGGGGGCGAAAGATTGTTGTTCGATTTCTCGCTCCTCTAGCACCGCCGATAATACTGGTTGCTCCCTCGCGGGGAGTTCGATCGTTACTGAGGTCGACATTGTTTGTTTGAGGGGCCCGGAGAGGGGCGAAGAAGGGAAGGGAAGGGAAGCTGGGAACTGGGAGCTGAAATGGAAGAGAAAATGGATATGATTCTTCTCAAATACTTCCTATTTATTTAACCACTGCTCTTTCACTATGGTTTCTCCCTCCCTCGCTCGATCACTCCCCCGATGGTTCGGGGGATCTACATTTCAGCGATGCTGGAGATTAGTAATGATGGAGCAGGCCAAGGCCAACGATGGGCTTAGACGACAGGGTGCAGAGATATACATCGCCATAGCGGAGCATAGTTTAACAGCTGCCCAACAAATTACGCCCTGCCCAGCGGTGCTTAAACCGAATCGGGACCCCGAAAATGTCTTCCGGGTAAAGTTGTGCTGGGCAGGGGCGTTTTACTAATGATGGTTATTTGAGGAGAATGATGAGCGTCACGTTGGATGGAGACAATACGGACTGACTCACTATTTTTTTTTTTCGATGACTGTCGATGAGGTCCTGGGGCTAGAGAATGGTTTCCGGAAAAACACATATTTCAAATATCCTGCACATTCAGCAGGCTGGGCTTGGCTTTGAAGTAAGTATCCGTCACAAATGCACGCACGCAGGAGAAAAGATGAACACATGAAATCAATTCTCGTACTGTACATAAACAAAACGAATATTAATGGAAAACAGAATATCATTCGTCGAAAGCAGAACGAAGAAATGAGAAGAAGGGAGAAAAAGCAAAAAGGAAAAGGAAAGCCGAGCCAACCAACAAACAACCTGACGGGGACAAGACACTGACAAGAAGGCGATTAGCCATCATTGGGATATATGGAACACGAAGAAAAAGAGAGGCAAGAGGAATAACCAGAATACATAATGTCGAAGGGAACTCAACAGAAGGGAAAAAGAAAAAAGAAAAATTAAAACAGAACCAAGGACACAATATCAGTCCCCAAGCGCCCCCCTTACATGCCATCCATAAGCGCCAAAAAGAAATAAAAAGCCCGATCTCAACATGAACACTTCCAGATCATCTCCAGGCACCCTTAGCAGCCGGCTGCAAGCTACCACGCAAAGATCCGCCCCCAGAAATAGTTGTAGAGCTGAGTCGAATTCCTTCCCTCGAGGCAAGTCCAACGTCCCGTGGCTTTATCTCCCCGAACGTTGTCCGTCTCTGGCCAGTTCCTTTGGTAATAGGGACGGTCCGTGGGCTCAACACGCTGACTTTAGTATCGTGGTCCTTCTCGCTCTTCACCATGCGTCTCGCTTGCGATGCAGAGAACATCGAGTTTTCGCTGGGAGGGCTGCTTCCGTTCGTCGCAGCGGTGGGGCTCCGTCGGCGATGGATCCGGCTTATCGCTGCGCTCGAAGCAAGGTTTCCTCCGTGGGCTCCAGAAATTCGTCTCATGGCAGAGTGGATCGTCATGGCCTCAGTTTTATCAACTTTCCATCCATCTTCGCTATCTGATGACTCGTTTGCATTTCTTTTTGTCATATCAGCATCAGAATGGTCAAGAGATTTGCGATTTAGGAAACTGCTATTTTCAATACCACGTAAAGGAGAGTTCTCGGTGTCCGACGATAGGGAGAGTCTGGTCAAGGTTGGAGGAGTAGGCGAGCCGTTCGGTCTCTTGGCTAGGAATCCGGCCTTAAAGCGGCTGTTCTTCTGGATATTGAGCGTGGTAGGGGGGCTTGATATGGGGGACGATTCTCGGGATCCGCTCGAAGTCCGACGGGGGATTGCTGATACCATGTGTGGAACAGGTGGTAACTGCGGTTCGCTCGAAGGGGTACCTAGTTGTGGGGATTCCTGGGGCTTCTGAGGAGTTTTCTCGAATTCTGCCAGAGTTCCATCTTCAACATCGTCTTTCCACCGGACACTTCTCTTGTTGGGTTTAGTTTGGATTTTCTTTGGCGTGAAGCTGACTCGTTTTCTGGGTGCAACAACCTTCCTTCTCCTGGGGGAAGCCTTAACTGGAGATGGTGACACATGAGGAGCTACTGACATAGCAATATTGATAGGTTTGGGCAAGGAACCCGCGCCACCCAAACTATATTGCTTGCGCCGCTTTGGAGTACCGGACTTGGTTGGCGGGAAAGCCTCAACTGGTACGGGACTCCCATCAGGTTTGACAACGTTTGATGTAGCGGTCGTCGAGGATCGGAGCAGTTTTGCGAGGATTTTCTTTCCGGCATCAATTGCTTCTTCTTCACTAAGTTGCATGATGTCCTCAATAGCAGAGACTGTCTCAAAGTTGGCTTGGAGCAACATTTGAACCATTCCAACATCTCCAGCTTTCTCGTGCTCAGTAATAGCACTTAGTACCTCCCGTTCAGCATTCGATTTTAGTAGTTCCGCTTCCTTTGTGAGACTGGCGTTGTCAGAGTTGTCTGCTATTTCGAGCTCCTGGAGCTGTCTGATACCACTTTCAAGCGCGGAGTTGATTCCTCGTTCCCAGTTACATTTCGCAAGCTTTTGATGATAGTGCTGTCGGCTGCCCTCGAGCTCAAGAAGAATTCCCTGGGCGGTCTTCCGAATGGCCTGGAGGTTTGACATGGCAGTTTCGTTTTCGCTGGCATCGCACACGTTGTCAAAAGCGGCAATCCACGCGGACAGCATTGAGATACGTCGACTAACTTGTCGCAACCGGAGCATGTTATTCAGTCGTTCCTGTCGTTCAGGCGCAGAATGCTCGTAAGCACTGCGAAGACGAGCCACTCCTTCGCGTAAAACGTGTTCCTTCTTCTCGGTTTGCTTCTTGAATTTGGCGAAAGCAACCGATTCGTAGTCCTTCTGTTGTTGCTGTAGCTCCTTGATGAGTGCCATTTGTTCATCGATCTTGACAAGGAAATCCTTAACGTGGCGGTTGACGTTATACACATTTCTTGTGACTTTCGTTTGGATGTTCTTTGCTCGATTCGCATATCGCAACGTGTTTTGCGTCTCGTCAAAGTGCTGGCTAGATGGGCTTACACAAACGATCATTACCGTTCTGCAATTTCCTCCCAATGAGAATTTTAGTAGCCGGGTGAGTTTCGAGTTGCGGTATGGGACATGGTTTCGCTTCCTTGGGTCACACAGAGCGTTTATGCAACTCCCCAATGCGAGGAGCGACTTATTAATGTTGGCCCCTTCAATCAGTCTCTCGCCTCTATTCTTAGTTGCACTTGCTCGTTCACTTCCAGCGAGGTCAATAATACTCAAAGTTGCCATGGTGTGTGGCTCGCTGACGTGGGCATTGCGATCCTTCTGTGCCACGTTAATTTGGAGAACGGCATGGGACCGAGACGAGGTAGCATTTGCTTCGGTAGGAGACATTGTTCGGCACTCGTTTCCTCTCACAATCATATCCATCACTTCCTGGACGTTCTGCGGATGGTGACTGGAAAGCCCAGACACTGAAACTGTTTGGTTTGCGTCTTCGCGGAGCATGAGTCCACCTTTCGAGCCGTTATGGGGGACGAGCAAGTCACGTATCGTCTCGTTGTAGATCTCCAAGTATGACAATGACAATTCCGTCACTTTCTCGTCCGTTCTCTCCGCTATCCGTTCGAAAAGCTCTTGCATCGTGAGGAAGATAATACCCGGTTGCTGGGCAGTTCCGGTAATCGTGTGTGTTTTTCCACATCCGGTGGCGCCATACGCGAAAACAGTGGCATTGTAACCATCCAGCACACTGTCAAGTAGGTTTCGAGTGGTAGACTCATAAACGTCGCCTTGTGTTGTGTTTTCGTCAAATACTCGATCGAACATAAACGTCTGGTCCTTGACACGCTTCCCGTTTGGCACAACCGATCTAGAAAATTTCTGGACTGGGTTGTCCTCAGGCGGGTCGAAGACCCTGTCCACAGATCAGCATCTTCCACGATTGCCAACTAGAATGGTCATTCACTTACAGGCACTTGTCATCCACGACTTTGATAACTGGCCGAATACCCTTTTGTATAAGCTTTGGGGTGGGAACTCCTGCCAGAGACCCGTCCCCGAGAAATAGCATTGAATCGTCACATTTCGTAAGCTGTGCAGCTTCCCTGATCGTGAACGGCCGTACTCGAACCGTCACCGAGATTGAAGACGCGCCTCCGGCCGCTGCCATGAGGTGCAGCTCTTGTAAGCGCTATGCTGGGTAAACAAATAGCGATGGGATTCCAAATGCAAAAAGTAAAAGCGACTTTTAGCAGCGAGCCGAAAGAGAGGAATGAATACAAAAAGAGATACAGGAAATGGGGATTGGGTATGACCCAGCGGAAGATTGGTGTCGTCGTCGGTGGAACTCGAGGTTCTTGGAGGTTTGTCTCCTCATCGAACCAAGCTCCTTATTTACGGTCTGTTGATGGCTTGGGGCGGAATAGTTTATCCGACGCCGGTTGCTATGGCAGCAGCCGCGCGGTGCGTGGGGTTTCTATCCCGGCCGTGTGCGTAAGATTCCTTCAGCACGGATCGTTTTGACCTATGCGGAAATCTCTACCGCCACGCACTTTTCAGTCGCCCACCACACCTCACTGACCTCAGCGTGCCAAGGCCCTTCCAGCGGTGGAGTTAGCCGCTGGGGCTTGCCGCTGGATGGGGTTTGGATTTTGTGTCGAGAATTATGTTGGATACAATGAACTTGGATGTCAAAAATACATCCCAGAATCTCTCATTTTTCATTTCACGTCATGAAATTCTGAGTCGGGAAAGTCTGGCACATCATAGCATAGCATGCTACTGGCAACAAACACGCCCATAAAGAATATACATAGGTTGTAGTATTGCAATACATAGAGAATTGTGGCAGCCGCGATGGCTCACCATCAGCTGGTGGATAAAATATGGAATACCCCAGATGAGATACTCCGCAGAAGAATGGTGGGGAAACTTCTGACCAATCGATGCAATTACGAACAGGGCGCAATCATCAAGCTCCAACCAAAGACATAACTGCTCATTCCTAAACTCCCAACTCCTGTAAGATCCCAATCCGGTATCACTCTTCATCGTCCTCAGCCTCCTCATATTTGGGAATCTCGACGTCCCAGCCAGGATCATCAAGCCCGATTTCCAGCTCATCCTCCTCCCGTTCACCAGCTTTGCGAAATCTGAATGCAACAGCTTGAGAGTCTTTGAGATCTAGACCTTCCGGGCTTATATTTGCTGTCTGTCGACCCCGAGCCGGTTGCTTATCGTTTCCAGTTTCTTGTGGTGGGGGCCTCATCTTTTCCCACCCTTTCTCAAGGTTGTTTCTGTCAATCGGCAGGCCAAATTCGATATCGGCGGCATTTTCAGGAATAGGTTGCTTGTTGATCTCAGTAATGTTGCGGATTTTTAGCGCCTTCAAAAGCTCTTCTTTGATTGAGTCGAATGGCTGTCGAGGGGACACAAGAAGGAGGACCGTGACATTATGGTTTTTGAAGCGGAGAGTCCATTTTAGTGACTCGGGTTCACTCTGTGGCAAACCTGGTTAGCTGGATACATTTGCTTAGAAGTCCATAGAACTTACCATCTTGAACTGCGTAATATTCCCGATCCCTAATAAATGCCGTGTGGGTTGGGTTCGATTTGAGCGTGGTGTTGCTGCTCAGACAAATTCCCGGCCGGTGACGTCGAGGAGAGCTTGGACCAATCGGGGCTAGCGCCGCAAACCTTGAGCTAACGTTCCTGACTGTAAGCAAATCTCTTGAGACAACTTCGTGACGACGGACTCGAATTCCTCTATCTCGCGTGGACACTTTTACTCCTACTTTATAGACGCCTCCCTCATCCACCTTCGTTCTCGTCCGCCGTATACTGCCGTAAGGAGCACAAGAAACATGGCAGCCACAGAGGACTCCCTACCTTTCCTCTCCGGAGAGCAATCTCTGGATGAGATGCTCGATCCCAGCAAACCCCATTGTCTTGGAACCCAGCCAACGGTCCGTCTTCCACTTACAATGGGCGCTGCTTTTGCCGCTGGCATCGTTCTGGGAGCTTCTCATGGTAGTACGAAAGCGGCGTTTCGATACCGCGCTGAAAATGCCCACAGATTGCCGACAACATCGATGGGGTGGTATCACTATCATAGAAGCAAGAACTATAAATCCCTCGTTGGAGGTGTGAAGGATGGCGTGAAAATGGGAGTGAAGCTTGGTGCTGGTGCTTTAACCTTTTGCTTGTTGGAAGAAACCGTTGACCATGCCCGTCATGGCCGCCGAGATTTCTTTTCCACAGTAACTGCTGGGTTGACGTTCTCTGGAGTTTATAGCTTACTCGGTATGCTATAATTACACCACCTTCACTCAATGCACTATCTTTGTCATGTCTAGGGGGTTTGGCTTTTACTAACTCGATTTTTATAGCCCGCCATGATGTTTATACGGCCGCTAGGACGGCGAAACTTGGCTTGAAACTGGGTCTTGCTTATGGCCTGGTCCAAGACGCTCTAGGAATAATGAAGGGCAATCGACCCGACTACGTTGATTTCATTGTTTCCAAATTTCGACCGTGAAACGAAGAAAGCGACGGGGTTAAATCTCTGTTAATTGGCTGTTCATAACCTCGACACTTTTCGCTGGACAATGATGGCCATGAGTATTACTACCACGCCAATCGAGCGAATACGGTCAAGCAACTCCTCTAAATGGTTCAATGGCTGAAAGCGATGCACATATTCACAATCTGCCCCGGCTCTTTTCTCCCACGACTTTAGGAGATGACTATATATACCGTGGACATCCTAGTCCTCAGAGCCTCTCACCTTTTAACGGGAACCGAACCCTAAGTCCCGTCATCGATCGACCTAGCCACAATTATTGATAATCTTGTCGCAATGGCTAGTGATCAACCTCCCATCTATACCAGAAACCCGCTTCCCGGCCATAGGAGCGACGCCATTTCGTTCCCTTCGAATAACAATAGTAGTCAAAGGAACAGGGACGACCGGGTTGATGGCCCGATCGAAGCGCCGTCATATCCTCCCTGGGTAGATAACCGGGTGGACCGGTATGATGGCCCTGGCCCTGCCAATTTGACCGGTACTGAGCCAACAAATAGCCGGACTGTGGACTGTAACAATACAGGCCCATCCACTGATGAGCGTCCTCGCACTGAAATCATCCCCCCTATCCCGTCTGCTCCCCCACCGGATGGCGCCGCTATCCAACCTTATGGTCCTGCTCCGCCACCCCATGGTTATGCTCCCCCGCCAGCCGCCACCGCTATCCAGCCTTATGATTATGCTCCCCCACCAGACGCCACCGCCACCCAGCCCTATGCCGCAGTTCCAGCTCCAGCCCATTGTCCCCACGGTCATACCTGCCGGTATGATTACCAGCGCACTTGGAGGGAGAGAATAGCAAGTTTTTTCGGTCTAGACGGTTCTTGGGCTCCCGAACAACGGCGCCGTCGCTATCGCTCAATACGCAACAACCTGTATTTCGTACGGTATCCAGAAGGTGGCCGGCGCGATGTACCTACGATCGGCCGAACAAGAACCGGGGAGGAGACGTTATATGGCAACGAGAGTGTTCGGGGCTCAGAGCATCATGCGCTTGGTTGTTATGTCTCCTTATCGCAGGACGAGGTGCACAACATCTCCATGCAGACGGGGTTGGACTACCATACTCTGCTAGATTTTGCTCGTGCTGGGTATATATCTAGAGGGAGAGGAAGTCAGGCTATCATGATAATTCCTGGTTCCCCACCAGATTTTGATGAATATATCAACCATCGTTTGACGAGGTATAACAGGCGTATTAGGGATAGGGAAGGTTGGTTGTCTTAAGGAGAGCTAGCTAGGAAGCTGACGATCCATATGGGACTACGCCCAACAGGGGTACTGATTTTGGTGGCCATTATTCCCCTCCTTTTTCATCGGCCTCTTGAGAAGGTCCATGTTTATGTTTTGTTTGTATGATACCACCAGACTATTGTGATTGTTATTATTACTTTATATGATTAGTTCAATAACTATAAACAAGTACCACCACCCCTGTTTTAAGTCATTCAGTCAAAACATATGCTGGCATGTTGGTATTGGCCTTCTATAACATTCATTACAGCGTGCACACACACCCCACTTTATAATGACCTGTATCCCCATACATCCACCACCACCACCGCCCTGAGGGCATCTGAAACATCCCATTATCAAAAAGATTTCTCCAGAAAGTGCATGTATCACATCCCTCTGACAGGTACAGTAGTTTAAGTAATCGTGATAAGTGTTTGGTTAAGTGTTTAGTTAAGCTACACCAGCCAGCAGCCCCAGTAGACTCGAAACTCTGCCCGCATGCATACATGCAGGTCCCAAAAGCAAAAAAAATAAAAATAAAAATAAAAATAAAAGAATATGAAAGTCCCGTCCAACCAGCATCTGATTAGTTTTCTTTTTTGGTGGTCTAGATTTTGAAAGAGGTGTACAGTTACTTGTATACTTGGAAGACCCCTGGAGATGATTTATTCTGGGATTAGGAAATTCTTCTGACCTTTTATTATATGCTTGGGTCTAAGATATCGTATCCAAATAGAGAACAAAGGTGGGATTTGGTTTCCCATTTATCGTTAGTAGCAAGAAAAGAAGAAGAAAATGACCAAGCTTTCCACATATTGAAAATGTCTCTCGTTGAAACACCCATTCCCGATCAATCCCTGTTCCTGACGGCGCGAGCTTTCCCGACGCACACTCCACTGCTTCTAGAAAAGAAAAGGAGTGATCTGAAACATCTGATTTTATTTTGCAAGGGACTCGGCGCTGGTTTATTGCTGATATCTCGTCTGTCTATTGGAAGAGAGACGTCACATGACCGCGGGGTGGCGCGTGGGCATTGCGGGCAGCGGGTGGGCATAACGGCGCTAAGCTGCCCCGCGAAATGGCCGCCAAGCCTCCAGATTCGGGCTCCACCACCGTCTCCGTCTCCGTCATGCTTTTAGTCAACTTCAAACTCCCAATTCCTCCTGGCTGCTCGTCGGCCAGCCTGCAACCTCCAAGCTATCTTCACCGCGCCCTTTGCCGCTCTGCATCCCCTTCGCAAGTCTCCGCTGCCCGTGTTCTTTGGGGATCGCGTTCTCGTGCTACCTTGGGCCATGCTCAGCTTTCCACCGTCCAAGCTCTCATCTTTTTTGGGGTCCGAATAACCCGGACAGTTTTTGCATTCTTGCATCCCTGCGGCGGAAATTCAGCTATTACTTTATTGGATATACAGTGGCTCTATTTTTATTCTCGATTAATCCTCCAATATTCACATCGTGTCTCCCAGAGCTTCTCGAAGCTGCGCATATCACCCCCAGCGCGGTGAGTTATCCGGACGTCGCTTATGACTTTTGCGCCAGCTAGTCTACTTTGAATTCCCCGCATGCTAATGTCTCTTCTGTGAGCAGTATTATTATCCTCCCAGCACCGTCCAATTAGTCCGCGATGCCGTCGCTTACCACCTGCCGGTAAACAATTTTCCTCCCGTGTGTGTCCATCATTGATCCTGGAACGACCATAATGCCTTTCCGTCCGATCAAAACAACCCATTTTTAGATATTTCGATCCCGATATATTGGACACAATGAGGCGGCATAGCAGAGGGAGTGGTGGCCCTGCCATCGTGGGCAAGCCGGGCGGCGATGCAATGTCTCTTATCCGAACGTTCAACTCTGAAACGAACCCGTCTCGGCCTGTCCGTCCCTCCCCATTGGCCTCGTCGCAAATACAGGGCATGCCACTGGATATCATCGACCGGATACGTTCGTTTCCTCTGTTTCAGTCGACGCCTGATTCCTTCCTAGCGGAAGTTGGCTTACATCTTCGCCCGCAAGTAAACTCAGTCAATGACTATATTCTGACGGAGGGCGATGACGCCAAAGCAATGTACTGGCTAGTTCGCGGTGCGGTTGCGGTAACGTCCAGAGATGGGGAAAGTGTATATGCAGAGTTGAAGCCCGGTGCCTTCTTTGGGGAAATCGGCGTGTTGATGGACCGGCCACGCACTGCTACGATTATTGCGCGAACGCGATGCTTACTTGTGGTGTTGACAAAGGAAGATTTCAAGAATATTCTTCCTGCGTTTCCCGAGGTAGAGCGGGCCATCAGAGATGAGGCGGAGGAACGACTCTTGATTTTGGAAAGGAAGAAAAAAGAACCACAGCAACCTCCCGATGTCTTAGGGGCCCATAAACGGGTATCGAAAAGAGTCCGTGATGCGTTATCTGGAGGCTTTAGTTTTGACGACGAAAACGATCGTGGGGGGAACAGCTTCACCAAAAAGCGCAAATCCCCCAGTCCAGGCCTAGCCGACCATTCGACTTCAAGTGCTCTTGCTAATGGGCTTGTCAACGTCCGGTTACTGCTCAAGGAATTACCATTGTTCGCTGGCCTCCCTTCTGATATTTTACATTTTCTTGGGCTCAATGCACAGCCCCGGACATACCCCCCCTTCACCGATATTATCCGACAAGATTCCCAGGGCCGCGAGATATACTTTATAGTACGAGGGGAGGTTGAAGTTTTGAATGAAAGGCCAGTGGGGCGCGGTACACGCCGTGGCACAGATGCTGAGGGTCAACGAGAAGTCCAGGTTAAAGCTCGACTCAAGGCCGGCCAATATTTTGGAGAGGTCGTCAGTCTATCATTGGCTCCGCGTAGAACTGCAACTGTTCGTTCTGTCTCATCCGTTGAATGTTTAATGATCAGCGGTGAGGTTCTTGCGGAATTTTGGGACCGCTGCCCCAAACATATACGAGAGCAGGTCGAAAGCACTGCTAGAAAAAGATTAGTTACGACGACGGATGGTGACGTTGAGATGGAAGATCCTGCTGATACAGTTCCACCCATGGATGAGCTAGTAATCAATGAAAATTTTCATGGAACGGCTAGGAGGCAGTCAATGCCTTTGCTAACGCTTACGGAGACTGAATTGGATAGCCCGCACAAATCAAATATTCTTGACAACCGGCCTATATTGAACCCCTCCGATCCCGACCCCTTTCTCAACGTCGGCTTGGATAATGTTCGCTCCAGATCACGACGTGGCTCTCTGGCGCCAATAGTCCCTGATGACACTTCCTCGGGGCAACAAACTCAGGCCCAATCCCGGTCCGGCACCTCGTCACCTTCAAGACCAACTTTTAGTCCTTCTCCTCTCTTCCCCCCCAAACCAACAATTGCTATCCGACGTACCGCCAAGCCTGATCCTAAATATCATCTGACCGATAGCATTCTGCTGGCTATACTTCAGTATCTTGACCTTCATGATCTCCTTCGGCTCCGTGCCGTGTCTCGACACTGGTCTGACCTTACAAAATCGTCTCAGCTCCTGCATTTCTTGGATTTGAGCGTCTATAATCGGCGGCTTACGGATGAAGTGCTTGCAAATGTCATATGTCCTTTTGTGGGAGATCGGCCTCGGGTTATTGACATGAACAACTGCTTTCACATCACGGATGAAGGATTCAGAGTCTTGGCCAATACGTGCGGTGTCAATTTGAGAGCCCTGCGAATGAAAAGTGTATGGGATGTAACAGCTCCTGCGATTCTAGAAATGGCCAACAAAGCAAAATTCCTACAAGAAGTTGACTTGAGCAACTGCCGAAAGGTCAGCGACACACTTCTTGCTCGAATTGTTGGGTGGACTGTGGCGAATCCAGCTTTTGGACAGCAGCATGTCAATGGGAATATTATTCAAAATGGGAAATGGACAGGGAAAGGGTTCGTCCAGAACCAGGTACAGAGCACTGCATCAACAGTTGTCGGTTGTCCCTATCTCAGGCGCATTACTTTGTCATATTGCAAACACGTTACCGACCGCTCCATGCACCACATTGCCAGTTATGCTGCCCCTCGACTCGAAGAAGTCGATCTGACAAGGTGCACGACTATCACCGATCAAGGATTTCAATATTGGGGCAATGTACAGTTCCTTCGTTTAAGAAAACTTTGTTTGGCAGATTGCACTTATCTGACCGATCATGCTATCATCCATCTCACGAATGCAGCCAAAGGGTTACAGGAACTTGACTTGGTACGTTTACCTGCCTCGGCGGTTTCCCCCTCCCATTCCTCCCTACACACGCACTTGCTAATCTGATGGGTTAACCATGCCTGCAGTCGTTTTGCTGTGCCCTGTCAGACACAGCTACTGAGGTTTTGGCGCTTGGCTGCCCTCAGTTGACGCACCTCAACCTATCATTCTGTGGCTCTGCCGTTTCAGATCCCTCCCTTCGCTGCATCGGCCTGCATCTTCTCCTCCTTCGTGAATTATCAGTCCGTGGCTGCGTTAGAGTTACCGGCACCGGAGTCGAATCAGTTGTTGATGGATGTAACTTGCTCCATGCTTTTGATGTCAGCCAATGCAAAAATCTGGCTCCTTGGTTGGAGTATGGCTGGCATAAGAGATATGGAGATAAGATACGGTTTGAGACTGTCGCACACAACGGGAAACTAATTCGATGACAACCCCAGGATATCCCTATCGTTCACCCACCCCGACTATCTAATTGGTTATATATTCATTCTAGCCTTTCTCTATTACGCCGAGCTTTATATCTATAACCATATTTGCCATTTGGTTACTTAGCGGGAACTTCTTTCGCTGACAACCCATACCCCATTTTTTGGATTGCTCTCTGTTTATTCCCTTCTATCTTCGTTTTATTTTCCTCCTCACTTTCAATTTTTTCCTTCTTTTTTTTCCCGCTGATTTATGACCGACACGATATCATCATCTTTTATCTGTAACCCTACACCCTTGTTTTCATCACCTTTTTATTCTTATCTTCTTTTTCTTGACTTCTCTCCCACCCTGCGTCACCAGGGCTGGCACCCAAACCTAGAAGCACTGGCAGAATTATCCTATTTGTGCCGTCCGCGATACCTTCCAGGTACTCTATTATACGCTTTCTTTCTCACCCCACCTTTTCTTTTTACTTTATTATTACTTTCTTGGCGTTTCATAGAGGCCGGAGCACTGACAGGAGACTTGAGTCTTAAATTGATCATAGTGGGTTGCTGTTCCGCCTCCTTGGTCAATCCTCACATCTACTCTGTATCTAACTAGGAAACACATTTCTTTCATATTTTGGGTCTGGTGACTTGAGTACATTGCATGAATAAACGGGGACTTTCCTATGTCCTGGAGTCGCGAGGGGAATTCCTATTCTTGTGTCACCATTTATTATTCACCTGCTTGGTCATTTTACCTGCCTTCTGGTACCATTTTTATGTACCTTGTTACAAAAGGAAATACTTTTTACGTCACGCTCTGGTGCATTCCCTCGTTTTACGCTTTTCTCCGAAAGAGCCTTGAGGCGTTGATGTCTGCAATCTCAAAGAGAATCGGGACATTTCTGAGTTTTTGTTCGATTTAATGTGGCAATGGTGCAAGGCACTTTCCAACGTCTTTAAGAAAGGCGTTTTATCCCTTGTGCCAGGTAACAAGGAAACGGTGGAAAATGCCATTGTTTCTTTCTGACACAAAACTAGTTGTTGTGAGTGGACAAAGAAAAGGTCGATTCCGTTATGCTGACGATTCACAATCATCACTATCAAAGACCCAAGCACGGCATTATCCACCCAAGACAATTAACAAAAGGGAATCCGTGATGGGCCACAATTCGATTGTTCGGGTGAAGAAACTACACTCGAAATTCGCCCGCGAAGCCCTTTGATGTCAAGGAAAGAAGAAGAGACTAGGAACAAAATATCTAAACTTACCTCAGTTTCCTGAGCTTTATCTATCAAAGCAACGCCGCGCACACAAACTGTACTGTCAACTTTCTACAAGGCAAAAGCGGAGAATGCCACAATGGCTTCGCTCGATTCCGTTCGTTCTGATCATGTTTTTTTTGTCCCCCGTTCAAATACTTGGGAAGTTCCCGACGTCCAGATCACACAACCTATTCACGGGCCTGGGAATATTTCGGAAGGGCTATATATTGCTTCTGGGATATCCATCGCTGTTTGCGTTATTCTCCATTTTCCATCTTCCCCCCCCCCTATCGCCTAGCCTGTGTATAAACCCCCCCCTCTTCTTGAATTACATATCCGCGCTCTTTACCATTCGGAATCACATTATCCGTGGCGATTACCATCGCAGATCTTGACTCGACACCGCTCGATCCCACTTCGCAGGCCTCATCCCGGGGTTCCTTCTAAGATCTTTTGCAGAGTATTCCCCTTTCCACCATGACAACTCCGAACCCTACGAACTTCGCCGGGCACGATCCACCACCAGAGGACCACGTACTATCGCCCCCAGCTAATATCGACGACCCTGCGTTATTCGAACCGGAAGAGCTGGAACGTTATATTAACGGATTCCCGGACCCCCATATACAGCAGAACCAAGATCATGATGTTGGATATCCGTCCCCCTCACAGGAGCAACAGTGGGCGCTATACAACCCAGAAGCCCAGCCTTCTACCTCTCGCAAACGAGCCGCGGACGACGTCGAGGTGGAGGCCATCCCAGGCCCCTCTAAGAAACGAAAGTCGTCCGCAACCAAGGAAGGTAGCAATTCAAGACCGTCGAATAAACAGCATTATCAAGACAGCCAGGTCATCCAAAACCAACAAAGCAACGGAAGCAACCGAAACGATGGAAACGACCAAGAGGTTCCAGGGGATAAAGGAGATGAGGAGGAGCCACAGAAGCAAAAACGCACTCTCCAAGCCTGTCAGAATTGCAAGGTAGGCAAGACCTATTCCCCATTTCCATTATCATCTTCTATTTTATCACATCGCTCCTACAAATACTCCCATTATCCTGACCCACTTACATCTCGTCCAACACGGGCTAATTATAATAAAAAAAAAAATATATATATATATATATAGGCGAAAAAAATGAGATGCGACAAGGAGACCGGAAGGTGTCGTCCCTGCGCGAAGCAGGGCAAGGAATGCATACAAACAGACCCTGTTAAGGGGACTGAATATCTACGATTAGAATGGGAGTCTCATCAAGAAGCGATAAGGTGTCTACGAGCTCGAGTTATGGAGCTTGAGTCCTGCCTAAATTTCCTAGGTGGTGAGCAGACGATTCGTGAGATGATGGAGAAGCAGGAGGAGAAGAAAGTATGGCTCCGTTACCAACCATCAGCCCCCCACCCCTCTTGACCGGCCCTGAAGAAAAAATATCGTACTAATTATTTAGGAACCGTCCGTGAAGCTCGAGCCAAACGACGATGAGCTCGGAGGAGGTTACCTACTCAACGACCCAAACCTCGGAAGCATTGGAGGTGCGTTTTATCCTGTTGTGTTGGAAAGCAGCATCTAAATACTAGACCTACTCACATGTCGTTTCATAGCATACAACTATCCAAACCAAGGGCATTATAACCCGAATACTTTCCTACAGCAACCGAATCCTAATCTTAATCAACCAGTTGAGCCAGACAGCCAAATCCCAGTAGGGGGTCCGGAACAAGATTTCGCTGCATTTGCGGGTCCCTTTTTCGCAAATGGTCAGGATCAAGCCAATACCATGCTCCAGCAGACACCTTCAAGTTACCCATCTGCACCTCCAACGGCACCTATGGGGCAGTATATGTTACCCGGACCAAATCGACAGCCACAACCGCACCCGCAAGCTGTGGATTATTATAGACTGGGATACAACGGCGGTAGTCAGGACCCTGGAATCGCACAACAATCACGACGATACCAACCGCCAAACCCGCCCCATCCACAGCCCCAAGTACACCACCAACCTACCCAAAATAGACCAAACAACAACGCTGGTGGCAACACCCGTCGTCAACCTCCGCCTCCATTCGATAGTATGGAAAACACAAAGCACCAGCATCCGGGATGATTCACTCTCCGGAGAGAAGAGAATACTTCTCCGCTATTAACCCGTGCAAAGGACAAAAGGGCAAGAGATACATATATCTACAAGATAACTTTCGACGGGATACATTTGTTGAGAAGATAGCGGGACTATAGCTGGATATATCGGTGCGGTAAAACCTCCCTTTTCTCCCCCCCCCCCCCTTTCCCCT
>JANTQI010000017.1:0-171625 GCA_032988985.1 Emmonsiellopsis sp. PD_5 | reverse complement strand
GGACTATAGCTGGATATATCGGTGCGGTAAAACCTCCCTTTTCTCCCCCCCCCCCTTTACCTATTTCCCCCCTTCCCAACCCCTCTACATTATTCTGTCCAAGCTAACAGATTGCTGGCACTTCTGTGTGTGTGCCATCCCATCTACATAGAGCTTGCGTCACATACTTATTCCGCACGATAGCTGCTCCCGTTGGTAGGCGGTGAGATATCTTTTATTCGTGGCAATGTTGTTTTCTATCTTATTTCTTTTTACATTTTCCCCTTGGTTATACTAGTATATTTGGCGTTCTCATTTGTTTTGAACTTTCCCTCCCATTTTTACTCTGGTTTTGTTGTTCGGGGGGTTATGTTCCCTGCTTTTCCCTTCACCCTTTTCTTTTTCTACCTATCCTCCCCCCCTTGCTTTTCTCCTTGGTCAAGCAAATACCTGATTATTACGAACGGAGTTTCAGCGGTGGCAAGTTCTTTTTTATTTTTATTATTTTCCCCTTTCTTTTACCTGAGTTAGGTTTATTTTTGGATGGATGGATTCTGGGACAATGGGGCATTTCTTAGTGTTGTTCTTTATTACTATGTACGGAGTGATTGGAGTTTCCTTGTTGGCTAGTTATAGTCGGTTGGGTTGGGTTGGGTTGGGTTGAATAGCGTTCATTAATGATGATTTTTTTTTTGTTCGATTTCTTTATTAAATCATGCAATTTGTTGTGTCACAGGTATGGGTGAGGGTATATCCAAAACCGTGCTGGAAATTCCCAACAAGGGCTTGTTTTGTATACACACAGCATAAAGAACCATCTAGCTAAGCTAGCATTGTCTACCTACATGTGGCAATTTGTTCTGGGTTAGTTAATTGAAGGAGTCATTAATGCGGGCACTGGGATCTCCATAAATTTTTCAGGTGGATGGTTGATATGCATGCTGCATTTGTTCTATGCGCTTAGTCCCATATCGGCTCACAATTTCTTTTCTAATGAAGCAACCGCTGTAGAATATGAAATAACAAAAAAGATGAACATATTGGGTATTTTGCAAAAAAAAAATAACAACACACCAATATTCCCGCCCAAAATCAATCAATCTGCCTCAAGACAGCCAGGCAGAGTTGCTTCAAAAATCCCGCCAAAAATCTATTCGCGCCAGAAACCATTCATTAACATGCGCTCCCAATAAAGCCCAAACAAACCCGCAAACCTGCTTATAGCTTATCAAAACATCTATATATTCATAAGGTCGTAAGAAAAAATCTCATCTATACGCAAGTCAAAAAAAAGAAAGAACATTACGCCCTCCCCACCGTCTTCTTCCAAACACAACACACCCCCTTACTCTCACACCACTCCCTCACCAACCCAGGACCAACCTCCCTGTCCTCCCCGATCCGGTCGAACCCATCAGTATTCAACCACGTAGCCAGATCCTCCAACTGAATCGGGTCGTACATGAGAATCTTCTCGTACCAGGTAGGCCGTTTGGCGCCGTTGAAGGCACGAAGGCGCGGCTGGGCTTTGACGGCTTTCGTTATTTGGCTTGAGAGGTCTGGGAGGTTTGCTAGGGATTGTGCGGAGGATTGGGTGGAGCGTTGTTGAGAACGGATGGTTATGGGGGTGGTGGGGGGGATGGGTTCTGGGGTTGTGCGTTCCGCGAGTGTGGTGGTGTATTCATCACAGGAGTCGTGAGTAGGGGTTGAGGGGATGACTTCCCAGGCTGATTCTTCAACTTCGTCGTCAATTAATATCGTACAGGGAGATGTGGTCCTTTTTGTTGCTGGTTTTGGCGTCGTATCTGTTCGTTTGATTGGCAGAGAGGTGTTCACTTCGGGTGGTTTTGTTGGATATCTTGCCGCTTTTGCCTTGTTAGTATTAGGCTTCGTTTTCTGGCTGAGGGAATCAGGTTGCTGTGTTGAATTTGGCATGTTTTCGGCCACAGAACCGTCCGGATTTGGGCCGTGTTGGGATGGATGGGTCTGTGGCGGGGGTTCTGATGATTTATTCTGGTTTTCCCAGCATTTTTCAAGAAGGGAAATCATTTTGTCTCTGCTTTTGATTGGTTTAAAGCCATAAGCAGCAACTTTTTTGGCCAGCTCCGACGTCGTAAATCCTGCAAATATAGGTTTAGCTGCCGGAGGAGCAGACTCGCGACTAGTAGTGAGGATACTGGAAGGGCCTTGGGAGCTGGCTTTTTTGTTGGAGGGCTGCGTGGTTGTTTTTTGCGACTGTGCATTCGACAAGTCCTTGTTCTCCGCGATAGATCCCTCTATATTTTGGGTCAAATCAATCACATCAACTTCAACAACTGTCCCAGTGAGATCTCGAGCACTTGCAGACCAAAGACTTTTCGAACCCGATAGTTTGGACAAGCCCAAACCAACACTAGTTCGTCGCGAGGAGAAAGTGTGGGAAGAGACTGGCCTTCCGGGTGGCGGAAGTGATTCGACAGGGCTATGTGAGTGTAATGTCTGGAATGTTTCGGGTTGATCTCCAAAATAACTATGCTCTAGCTGACTTGATGTGCCGAAACATAACTCCTGCCTTTCGATTGACTTGAAGGCTTCGAGTGGGGGGACTACTTTATAAGCAGGAGGCTCCTCCTTTTTTTTCGAAATACTCGATTTCTTCCGACTTGGCTTTGCTCCATTCGCTCCCGAAGTCCGCTTTGCTGAGCTCTTTTTGTTGGATTGGCCGGATGATGTGTCCAAATTACCAGGTGAGTCGACGGCATTGTACCTGGCGGTGGCATACGATGTGATCGTAGTCGCTTTCTGCGCCTTTTTCGCTTTTTCTACTTGTGGCTTGGCCAAGCTATGTTCTGAAGTTTCAGGAGTCGTGGATCGAGCAGGCTCGGTGGAATTTCGAATTCCACCGGAATTATGCATATTCAGAAACTGCGACAGCGTTAAAAAGAGCTCCCATCAAACAGGTGGTAGACTTTGTCTTACCTCTATGGGCCGCTTTTGTGTTGGAGCGTTGTTAGCACGGTTTGGTTCAGATTCCTCTCTAGTAAGCGGAGTCCTGCTGAATCCGTAACTCGATAACAAGGTCCCAGGTTTATAAGCATTGCTCAAACCGCCTGCACTCGGAGATGAATCAATCTCCACCAAATCAACTACGGGTGCCGAAGAGCCTTTTGGTGGAGTCCAATCAAGTCTCCTAGTAGTAGCGCGCTCAAGTTGTAGTCCTTCTTCTCGCCAGTCTGGCTCATCCTCCGTATCCCCTATAACGGCTGGCGTAGTTTGATCGTGACCTTCTGGGGACAAGCTCTTCTTCCTATTTCCAACGCTCTCCACTCGATTTGCCTTTGAGACACGTCCATGCAGCTTCTTATTATCTAGACCATCACTTTTCTTCCGCCGCGACGTCGCCTTCGCTTTCTTTTCCGCCTTCTTTGGGCTAAGCGCAATACGATCCCCGTCCACAATCTGGAGTTCGGTTTGGGTGCTACTCCCAACATGCTTCTTTTTCTTTTGGCTTCTCTTAGCTGGACCATTCTTCGTTGAGCCTGTTACCGGCATATTAGCCCTTCCGGGACTGTTTCCCAGCGTACTTCTTGTCTCCACAGCGCCATGTTTGGGGTTTGTTGTCGCGCTATTTTGCGAACTCGTAGATGGACGGGAGGGTGCGGTCGACAGGGATCTTAGGAGGGACGTAGGCGACGGCAAATTAAACGGGGACGACAGGTCTATGACCTCTTCGCCCGAGTCGGACGAGTTGGGAATAACAGGCGTTACAGAGCGGGCAAAAAAGCGGTCCTGTGTCGGCGATGGGGTGAGTCGAGATGCCATTTTCGCGGTCACGGACCAGGCGAATTTGCGTTATGAGAGTGTTCGCGCATGCTAGGTCATTATAAAAAAGACTCTATCTGCCTCAGACTCACAGTCGGTTTTGCAAAGGCGGGCTGAAATCCTAATGCTTCCTGCAATTGAAGTTGTGACGTCGAGTTCGAGCTGCGAATTGGCGCGCGGCTAATTTCGAAACTGCCTAATTAGGATTGGCGCCGCCGCTGGCCGGGCAACCGCGCTTGTGGCGTCAAGCAGAACGTGCAAAGGAACACAACCTTGAAGACCATCTGAGTTGCAGGGTCCTGTTATTTGTCTATATCTATACAGGTATATCAAGCACTTGACCATTAGGCAGATATGGTGAAATAAAGGATGGATAGCGCAAGTAACCCCCCCGATCTTCATATTCCCCCTCATATGAACGGCCCACATCACCGAGCGTCCAGAAAGAGCCTCAAAAGTCCAACAAATTCCCGCATCTCCCTGAATAGCCATCGTTACCGCATTAAGATCATAATTGCCGCTAAACTTGGTCAAAATAAAAAAATCGCTGGTGCCGAGCTCAGTCAAATTTCGATCCGCATTCCCCTTAGGACCTGATTGTTTGATGTCAAATTCCGGTGAAGCAACCTAGAAGGTCGCACATGCCACGATCAGGTCTACCTCATGTAGATTTCCCTATTCTGCTGCACAATGCGCAAGGCGGACAAGGTCGTCTCCGTAAATGTGAGCCTAGTCTTCGGTGGCATTGGGGGCAGGGGCATCTCGAAGGCAGCGCTGGCTCATTTCGCGGGACTAGAACCTCTTAAAAAATTCCGTCAACAGTATGTTGATTTTCGAACAGAATATGCAGATTCCGCTACGATCCCCGCAAGGCCATGGCACCAAGAATCGACCTTTCCAAATTGTTGATTTCGCTCGCTAACCCCGCCGGACCGTCTGGGCCATTCTGACCCGCTTTAGTGCTAATCGACCCCAGTTTGTATGCCTTCTTGATCTTGCTGATGTCCGAAACTAAACGCAGGTTCTCGTTATCGAAGGGAAGCGGCTTGCCTTCAATGGCCTTTTCCAAATGCTGCGCAACCGAATCATGTGTTATGTCTGGAGATGTTGAAAACTTGACCACGAGCAAGTCCTTGGTGGCGTCGGTTATACCAAATTTACGGAAAGATTCTGCAATCTTCAAATTGTCAGCAATAACTTCCAATGTGAGAACGGGGATTGGAACGGGGGGGTGCAATACATTGTTGTTAGGACTGAGCGAATATACTATTTCGGAATGGACGTTCTTCGATTTCAGGCGATTATTCTGATAGTCATTAACTGCTCTAAATACAGCAGCCAGTATATGTGTTGTGGAGAGGATCTATATTACTTGGTTAGGACCTGAAGTGATCCCCTCCCCAGATGCGGGGCAGAATCGGAACGAGGGATCGCGCGTACCGTTGAAGCATCAATAAAGGCGTATTCGAACTCCGTATTTCCCGCGAGAAGTTGCTCCCTTAGAAACTGGGCATTCTGGAGGTCCCGATATAATGCGACATGCACGGGCTGGGTTGGAGGGACGTGGGCCAGCTGGATGGATTTAAGGTGGGACATTTTCGAGAGCAATGCTTGTGTCGTGGATCAGATAGCCGGTTAAATCTTCTGAATAAAGAATCACAATCGATATACCCGGTATATGACTTCACAATTCGGAAGCAATGCAAAAGGTGTGCAATCTCGGAACATCCAACGCTTATGGGCAGAATTGTTTCGACACAGACTCTCCCCTCTATTCTTCGGTCCTGGTCGACTTTGATATCACGTGCCCATTACATCATCCGCGCTTCTGGAATATTCCGCCCACCGGACACCAAGTTTGACCTCGACTCTTCCTCCATCGTCATCGAGATACATTCTCATCGTCTTTCAGCGCATCTCCCGCATCACTGCAGCCATGGCGTTCGTTCTCCGTCGGCCGCTTGCCATCTCCATGGCACTCAAGCAAATCCCCAAGTCAACCAACACCACCATCACCGTTCGATTCATCCACAACTCCCCCGTCAAACCAGCCACAACCACCGCGAAACCATCATCACCCTTCACCAAAGCCCGCAAAACTTTCCAAGATGCCTTCCGCCGCACATACATGCAACCCTCCTCCCCTACTAGACAGTATAATGGCAACCTAACGCAAAAACTGATCTACGGTGCTGCCATCGTGGGAGGAACCATCGTGGCGACAAACTTCATCTTCAACCGCGAAACCAGAGAAGATGGGGCCATGCCGCTATATGAGCGGGAATACCTGAATCAGACCTTCCTGCATACCGGTCTCGGTGTTGGCATCATCGGAATTGCGGCGCGGGCACTACACGCTTCTGGCTGGTCCTACAGGCTGATGGCAGCGAGCCCATGGGCAGTGATCGGGTTGAGTTTGGTAGCTAGCATTGGAACTATGTATGGAACTTATTACACCGCACCTGAAAAGTAAGTAAAATTTATATCTTCATGCATAAACGTTTTGCGCCAGTTTGAACTAACAACTCCCAACAGCTATGTTCAAAAGTACGCTCTCTGGGGTGCCTTTAACCTAACCCAAGCCGCCATCCTCACTCCTCTGATGTTCATGTCCCCCGCCCTCCTCGCGCGCGCCGGTCTCTACACCGTCGGTATGATGGGCTCCATCGCCTTCGTCGGCGCCACAGCTAAACAGGAGAAATACCTCTACCTCGGTGGCCCCCTACTTGCCGGTGTCGCCATCGTGGCCATTTCCGGCTTTGCGCCCCTCGTCCTCCCTGCCACTGCTACCCGATCCCTCATGTGGTCCGAGCGCATCTGGCTGTACGGTGGTCTTGCAGTCTTTGGAGGCTTCACCCTCTATGACGTGCAAAAGATTCTGCACCATGCGCGCTTGGCTCAGAGGGGTATCGTGAAGAGAGATGTTGTGAACGAGAGTATTAGCCTCGAGCTTGACTTTTTGAACATCTTTGTTAGAATGGTGCAGATTTTGTCTATGAAAGGAGGGAATAACCGGAGATAGACGAAGGTGGTTGTTGAGCCTGGTGATATTGAATTTTAGAGAAAGTCGCGTGTACGATTAGTTGGATAAAGTGAGAAAGAGGAAGATTGAGGATGAATTTCGGATGAACTAAACCAAGCAAAAAGCAACCACAAGAAAAAAAAATTTCAAAACCAAAAACCCCAGACGCCCAACCCGGCTTTTTCTATATAATAGTGGTTTTATCTGGGATGGAAGAACTCTCCAATCTTCAAGATTCGCCTCCAGAAAGAATTAAACTAGAAAGACTGAAAGAAACATTGTTATTTCCGTTTTTACTCTCTCTGTGCATTACACTTTGATTTGTACCTAGAAATGCAATTTTCAAGCGTACCCATAAGATACCTAGGTAGATAGATATTCGCTCATTCGATATCATCCCCACTCGATGCTTTTCTAAACTCCTAGACGTTTCACTGGTTCTATGTTGGTGAAAGTGGAAGGAGATAGATAAACTTTCTTTTCCTTCAACCAAGGTAGTAAATTCTTAAGAAATATATACATAGCAAATCCCTAATATATCGTACAGTGAAAAGAACAAGGCCAGGCCACCCATGACGGTAAACCTAACCCATGCACAAGAGCGCATATAAACATCACAATCAAAAAGAAATAGAGAACACAGAAGATCAAAACCCCTATCTCACCATCCACCAACAACGGCCCCCACAGCCACCACCCCCATCACCATCCCCCCAAACCCCATAGTCCTTAACCCCCCTGCCCCCCCCTTAATCCCACCCCCCACAATCCCAGTCCCATTAGCAAACCCACACAACCCACTCCCCGCCATCTTCTCCGCCGGGAAAAACACCCTCGGCAACCCCTCCCCCATCTGCACCCTCAACATCCCCTCCCTCTCCACCGTATAATTCCTACACCCCAACACCTCCACCACCAGCAAACCCGGCGTATACGACACCGGCAACTCAAGCCTGTACTCGCCCCCCTTAACACCCTGCGTCGAGTAGACGGTGAGGACCTGACGGCCCTCGACGCCCTTGCGGACGGCGATGGTGCTGCCGTCCGTGTATACGGGGTAGGACGGGGTGGAGAGGTAGTCGGCGTTGAGGCGGATGGCGTGGGAGCGGAGTTTGTTGAGGGTTGCGGTGAGGGTGTAGAGGGGGGCGGTGGTGGAGTATTTGGAGGTCCAGAGGGCTTCGCGGTTGGTAGGGGTGCCGGAGCCGGAGAAGTGTTGTTCTTGGCCTTGGTAGTAGAGGGGGATGCCGTCGGAGAGGATGGTGAAGGTTAGGACGTTTTTGGCGAGCTGGTGTGGTGGTTAGTGGGTTCTGCGTTGGGGAAGGGAGGGATTGAGAGCGCTTTTCTTTTCTTCTGGCAAGGGGAGGGGGGGTTAGTTGAGGATAGAATGTACTTACGGAGAGGTCTTTGGTGTAGGAGGGGAATCGAGGTAGGTCATGATTCTCCGAAAAAGTCGCGAGGGCGCTGACGTCCTTGCACACCTCATCTAAAACTGATATCGCAGAGGACAACGCGGTGGTATTCCCAGCAGTAAAAGCTTTGATCATGGCAAAATAAACCGGATAATTTGGGACGCTGGGGATGTAGTTCTGATATCCACAGACATTGTGCACATCGCCATCGTACACCTCCCCAGTTGTGAAAACGCCAGCTGCATTTGCGATTTTGGCAAGGTAATCCGTCCCTACATGCTTCGCGGCATCGATTCGAAGACCATCGATCGAGTAGTTCGCAACCAGATCCTTAACCCATTCCTCCATCATTTTCGTGACAGTGTCGTCCTCCGTGTTGAGATCGGCGAGCGCAACAATGTCGTCTCCCGTCCAGCATTTTTGCGCCTCGTCGTAATCATCGTAATCTTCGATTTTACAATAGGAGTGGAAATATTTCTTGTCGTTAAACGGCTTGAGAACGGAGTAATCGACAGCGGTGGACGGATCACTACCATTCGTCATAGAGGCCATATTATTGATAACCACATCAACCATGAAATACATCCCGCGGTCATGGAGCTGCTTTTGCAGATCGAGAAGATCGGTGCGAGAACCAAAATGGGGGTTCAATTTGTAGAGGTCTTGAGGCCAATAGCCGTGGTATGCCTCGCCATACTCGACACGTCCTTCGATATTTTCCGTAACCGGGGAGATCATAATAGCATCAAAGCCCATGCCTTGGATATAATCCAGGTGGTTGATTATACCCCTCCACGTCCCGCCACATAGTAATCCTTTCTTCGTATCACATTTTGCAGTAGTCGAACCATCCGTCCTCGCAAACCTATCCGTGAAGACCTGGTATATCGACCTTGACTTCCAATCTGATGTGGTGCCTGCAAATGCCAGTCTCGCGAGACAGCAGAAGATGAATAGGGCCCACATCCGATCTATGGATTGTAACATGAAATCTGCGCTGTTCCTTTTGATTCCAAGCGACCAGCTGCAGAGATAGCACCCAATGCGCTAATAAAGCCGGAGGTTACTGCCCGCAGGGAGAAGAAGCGACTTCCTACGTGTCGCCTTAAAGTTGTAACTCACAACGCCTTTCCGGATATTGCGCGGAGTTCTTCGTGGCCTCGATAAAAGAATATTTTGGAGAATGTGAGTTGACTACCGTTTTGAGTTTATTTCCGAGTGTGGCTTCCACGGATAGATGGCGATTGGTATATGATAATCGCAAAGCCGGTTTTGGGAATCGTGGGACGAGTATTCCCCTCTGGGCGTCACTTATAGACACGGTTGAATTTCACAAAGGCGCGTAGATCAAGCCTCCCCCGCATTCAGGATGAGGCTGGCAGCTTAGGATCTCCAGTGGACCAGAAGTTAAAAGAGAGTAAAAGAATGAACGTATGAAGCGCTGCGATGCGCCTGCTAAAGCCAGACAGCAAAATTTCAAGAATTAAAAATGAGCGACAAGGATGGAAAAATGAGTGACTGAAAAAACATCCCCAGAGGATTGAATCTTTGAACTCCTCCAGTAGCAAAGATGGTTCGGCATGTTCATTGAGATGAATGGGGAAAGCAAGTATTTTTTAGTCCTGACCCAAGCGAGGGGCAAAAAAAAGGCAAAAGGGGAGAAGCTCTAGACCAATTGGTCAATTGGTCTGCTGACATTCGGATATTAACCTTAATCCAGGGTTTCAAGGGTGTGCAGAAGTACTTGGGTTCATCCATAACCATTCAGTCTTTGATATTGGCCACAACCTTGCGGTTCAATCTCTTCGAGTTAGCAAAGTCCACACGAACAACCATTGCCCTCCAATCTCTACCAAAGATAGTGGTCAGCGGCCCAGGCCGTCTGATAAGGGGCAACAAATCACTTGGAGCATTTGTGCTCAGGCTGTCTTGGTATGGCATTGGCTGGCCCATGGCTGTGGTGGTGGCGTGTTGGAGAGGCTCGGATGGGCCAGGGGAGGTCAGCCCTTGGAATGCGGGCTGGTTAGCTAATCGCATCCGGCTAAAGTCTTTGCTTAACAAGATTTTGTGGCGTTGATTTATGTCCGATGCGGTCGAGTGTCAGGGCACCAGATCCTGACCCAGTCCTTCTCATCTGCTTGACGTCAATTCAAACAAATTAGTGAAGATTCAACGCGAGCATTCTTCCAGACGAGTTGGCCTTCAAACAACACCATCACGGATGATGAAGCGGTCTTTGATAGCAATCATAATAAATCCGCAGAGTCGCCCATTTCCGAGTGATATATGCCTTTTCCAGGTTCAAACTTTGCTGGGACCGGAACTGGCTGGAACTTCACCAATGAACTCCCAGGGTGTGTCTCCGCCATGCATGGTTATGTATGAGAAGGATTGAGGACAAGTTGAACCCGCTGTCTAGCTGTTGCACAGGCAGGTTAGAATTTTTCTTATGCGGGGTAGCGCCTCCAAGTCAATTCAGTGGAATTGTATACACATTTTCCTAAATGGGCAAAATACCTCTTCATTATTCACCATGTTGGCATTTATTTATGAAATGGTGCGCTTCTTGCTTTCAAAAACCCCATGTGTTTGCTCATGGGCGTGTTCTTTGCATCTTCCTGGAAGCAGCGATTTTAGATCTTGGGAACCGAATAAAAAGCTTGTTTTTTTTTTTTTCGAATCTATCTTCCCGCTGTTGAAGTTAATGGCGGATGCAAAACGCTGATGTCTTCCATGCTATGGTAGGCAATTGGTGAAGACATCGATATATAACGGCCATTGCTAGGGGATGCAAATAGTTTTCGAATGGCAACGCGGATTTGCATTAGGCTCGTTTCCTTGAATGGATTTCAACCAAAGAGCCATTAGACTATGTCTTCAAAGTCGATATAGGGGCGTTTCTCCAGATGCTTATCCAAGTTATCAAAAACATCCCTCGATCACACATACGTCCATGGAAAGCCTACTTCTCCCTCAAGCCCTTCTCATTCTCCTCTCCCCCATTCACCACCCCCTCAAACCCCACTGCCGCAGAAGTATAATTCCCAATAACCTCCAGCAACGCATTATGCTCCCTCTTCAACCTCTCCGCCTCCCTCACCCACTGATCCCGCGCCTTAATAACAGCCTCCTCATCCACAATCCTCTCATACCTCCCCAACCACTCTCTCCGCTCCGACACATCCAAATTCTCCAAACGATCGCCAACAAACTCTTCCTCCCCCCGCAGCTCCCCCAACCCCTTCCCCCCGGGAATCAACCGATTATACTCACGAATCTGATACTGACACTCCACCACGCGCTTATAAATAAGCGCCATATTCCTCCTCTCGCGCACCGTCATCTTCCCAAAGGTTGCCAGCACTGTCGCCGCGGTCCATTTCCACGGTATCTGCGATGCGGGAAGGAGGATCTGCATGGAACTGATTGTTCGAGATTGCTGCAGGGCGTTCTCCAGCGGACTGAGGAGGGTGCCGCTGATGAAGCCGTGTTGGTGGGTTTCAGTCGTGAGGCGCTGACCATCGTTGATGCGGACGGTGAGGAGGAGAGAGGTGTCTTTGAGCTCTTCGAGCTTTACGAGGTCGCAGTTGGCCTGGCTCAGGCGGAGGATGACGGTGAGGCTTGGTGGGGGTTTTGTCGAGGGGGCAAGGCGATTATTGGAGGGGTTGGCTGCTACTACTGTGCCTTTGTGGTGTTGTGATTGTGTTGTTGTCATGGTTGTTACTTCTTTGATCGTGATTCCGCCCGTCGATGAATCGAAATTGATATCTAGATTACTCTTCGGCGCGCGTAGATGGACATATTCGTCGTCGTCCCCGTTGGCACCCTGGATACGCATGACTATCTCAGCAGTCGTTTTAAGGTGCCTATCGCTTTTATAACCAGGTTCGTCTTGGTTGTCCAGCCAGGCGACGATTCTTGAGTTGGTTTTCGTATCTGGGGTTTGGTGCCCGAAGGCTGACATGTCTGGGTCACTCCTGTAGAAGTTGATGAGAGGTCAGTAACTAACCTATACTCATGTTTTTGAGAGGGTCTTCCATATCTAAGGTACTTACTGTAGCGCCATGGTTTATACCAGAAAACAACGCCGAGGTGCATACGACGCGTTTGACTCCGATATCAAGTTACGGCTGGCCCAAAAACAGGAGGCAGACAGGTATTCTTTTGTGGTGTGTTCCAAGGTGTAAAACGCAGAAGGTCAAAACAAGACACACTGGGAGAAAGAGTGGACAGGATAGTATGAAGTTTCCACGGTGTTATATAGGGGAAAGGAAAGGAAAAGGGGGAACACACATATTATGTTGTTCAGCAATCTTCTCCATTTGCCAAACACAATAAAGAAAACTAATAGATGTAGAGAGATCCATTTCACAAATGGCAATGGGGAAACCAAAAAGAATACCTAGTCACTCCTTACATATTTACTTTCTCCCTGTGTGAAAGGAACTCGTACTGATCTAGTAATTCATCAAACCCTCAAATGGATCCCTCCACTATAATTTCATCACCCCGTCCAAGAGAACTTATATATACATAGGATAATACGAGAAATGCAGATATGATAATCATACGAAAACTAAGAGATATTAATCTCACCAAATGGCAATATTAAAAGGGTAGTTATATCACTAAGGAGTGGTAAGCCAGCTGATATAAAATGCATATTAATTGCATATTAGCATAGAATATCGGAATCCCCAACCCCCCAAAAGTGGGGAGGGAAAGAATCCCACAGGAATGCGTCCAGTTCCAATCTCTTGAAGCACGCAAAAACCAGCCAAATGCGTTTTCAAAAATCTTCATAAGGTCCCGGTCTGCTCTGCTGATTTGGCATGGAAAAACTGCCCTCACGCTCGGTAGGGGATATTATCTTCCCACTATGAAGCTATATCCCTTGATGATGTGTACTATCATCTATCACCAATGTGATAGATAGAAAGGCTCCTGATCAGAAATATTTCCAGAACATCCTTGAATGTGGAGTCAAGATTGACTGACGACTTCTTCGATTATGCTTAATGCGCAAACGGAACGAACAACGGCCGCTATATGGAGGGCGCTCCACTGAAGCACCCTGTCTCGGTGTTTAAAACGACGTCCTACGTAGTTTAAGCCATCCGAGATCACAGATACTTGGGCAGTCCAGGATGGGCTCATTCTCCTAAGACGAGGAACAGAGCCTGTTCATCATTAGCATACTCCACATTGAGTTGGAAAAAATGGCAGCTTTGTGTAACCTGATCAATGTTTGACAGCAGTGACAGGCAGACACTCTTGGTTGAAGCCAGGTCCCATCCAATCTCGCCAATAGCTGCTCCAAACCTCATCCGTTTAATCCGGCATCCCGACTCCACAACAATTCCTCCACCTCGGCAGCTAGCCATTGTGTGGGGAAATAATTGGGCTCGGCTGCCTGGGTAACTACACCTTCCAACGGCTGAACCCACTGGGGGCCGGGGGGGGTGAGCATGACTTCGTGCTTGCATTGTCCTGTTCTTGTGAGACCATTAGCCGAGGGAGTTATTCTCTATAAACATACATTATCTCCAAAGCTACTACTGAAAAGAAAGAGAGGTTAGCAGTGAAGAAATTATGTTTTTCCCACGCTCCCCTGGGGAACGCTCCGGTCATCCGCTAGGATCCTTGTCTAGCCAACTGCCCCCGGCACTGGTGATGTCTGGGAATTTGCTGACGTTGGGAAACAGAGAATAGTTAGTGACCGTCAGTGGCTCCAGCGATAGGCCACTCATATTTCAAACACGCCACGAGCTGCATGGATTCAACATTCCCCTTTCTCAGCTTTGACGTTGAGTAACTTTCCCATCCAATGGATGGGAATTGATATTCTTGGCGCTAGCTTCTGCCCGCTTTGACAGGACAGCCATCCTTGCAGCTATCACATACGACATCAAAGCTCGAGCATATCAGCAGGAGTGAGACATCCATCTGGATTCTTAAATATTTTCAAGACCTGCTCTGTTCATCGACGATCATTTTTGAGATCGCCCAATCAGCGGTGGGAAGCTTGAGAAGTTTCGTGATGGTCCCTTTAACAATCGCAGGCGCTGGGGTAGGGCACGCCAAAGTGCAAATACCCCAGCTAATTGGCCGGGGGTACTTGCCTGGTCATCTCCCGGGAGAACTTGTGAACTTCCTCCACGGACTTTTTGGGATACCATACGCTGCGTAAGTAAATGCGATTCTTGACCTTGGGTGCCATCGCCTGGTTTTTAGATCAAAGATTTGTCGGGGAATGCCCAGTAAACTTCGCGGGGCCAATCCCGCTTCGTGGCTTGACCTTCATCCTGCTAGTTCCTGCAAGCCATCCACATCCTGCAGATCCCCCTCAATCGACCCCGAGGTTGTTGTGGTCAATGTTCGAGAATTGCTCGTTTCTTGCGCTCCGTTTGGAAACCACAAAAAATGGTCGCAGATTGTTTCGGTGGCTAGGCCGATATGTTTCTAGCTTGTCTAAAACAACTTCCCGCTGCCGCCGAAGCTAATAGAATAGCGCATGGTTTATTATTGACCTGTAGCCTCCATTTGTTATTGGGATGGGAATCTGGCCTAAGGGAAATGAGATGGGCAAAGACCACATCCCCGCCGTCTCCCAAGTCGGGGGAACTCCTCAGTGTTTGATTATAAGCCCGATACCTCCCCGCTCAGAGCCATCAACTTCTTCGACCTAATTCTTGTCACGGTGATTGCCCCAATTTGAGGTTCGGGGAACAGCCACCTATCCATTCCTCAATCGTCCTATCCTTAAGGTTATCTCACGCCGAAACGAGGTACATAGCCGTTTTGTAGCGATGAGGCTCAATCCCATTACCGTTGTTGCAGGCCTCGCCATCTCCGTTACCGCTTTACCAGTCGAACCCGTACGAGGCCCCAATGGAATCACCAGTATCGAAGCTCGAGAGGACCTTCCTGGGTTGAGCGGGTCCACGGAGAACGGTATCAAAGAAAACGATGGATGCCATCCGTTAACCCTAATATTTGCGCGAGGCACCGCTGAGCTGGGAAACATGGGATCTATCATCGGGCCATCTCTCGCCCAAGAGCTGAGAAACCTTCTCGACGGAAAAATTACTATTCAGGGCGTTAAATACCCTGCCTCTGTTTTGGTGAGCTCCTTTTCGTTTTGGACTTTCCCCTGATCACGCGATTAATAGCTTGTTGCTAATAACGACACAGGGCAATTTGGTCTTTGGGGCAGTAGGCGCTCCAACTATGATCGATTTGATACATCAGTCGCTATCACAATGCCCCCACAGCAAGGTTGTGCTCGCCGGATACTCTCAAGGGGCTTCGCTTATCCATGTTGCAACTCGGTCTCTGGAAGACGGCCAGGTCACTGCAGCAGTGCTTTTTGGCGACCCACTCGTGGACACACCCCTTGAATCGATCGACGAAGATAAAGTGAAGAGTATATGTAGAAAGGGGGATCCCGTTTGCCAAAACGGTCTCAATTTCGGGGCTCATTTAACATATGGAGAGACTGCGGCGGAAGCAGCTGCTTTCCTTGTTCAAGCCGCGAGCAAGAAATACTAGACGGAAATAGGAATTGGAGGACATGAAGAGAACATGCATCGGGTCAACCTCCATTGAATGAAGTTGCACATAGTTGGCCGAATATTTCCCAGCGTGGGGAGAAAAGAAACTCCTTGGTATATGTCGGTGATATTCTTCGGCGCCATGTTGTTGTGACTAAAGGTTCGAGGATCTGTTGGGTTCATTCTGCTCCATGAATTCCGAAGTTAATACACATGTAATATTTGAACGTCACATCCAATCCTTTTTTCAAATCCGGTCACTGTAATCTGTTTTTGAGATTTTTCGTAATGTAGTTACGTGTCTGGATTCAACCCGTCCCGAAACCAACCATATGCAGCAGCAAACGGGTATTGGGAGGTCCAACCACAACAGGGGCATGATGGCAGCCGTCCTCTCGAAGTTAACAGGGTGTGATGCATCAATTGGACAGCGTCGAATCGCCAATAGGATCGGTTGGAACGTCTTGTCAGAGCGGCTCAACCGCAAGGAATGTGACAAGAATGTAGCCGAGAACTGCCCGACCTTGTGAAGCTAACCGTAGCTTAACGGACCATATGAACGATGATAAGAGCAACCAGCCTATTGGACTGTATCATGGGCCATCTGGTGCTGTTGAAGCCTGCAAAGAAGTTGAGTTGACGTTGTCAAGGTTCGTGATAGAGAAACTTGGAACCGCCCAGAGCCTCATCAGCTTATGTAATCAGTCTAGCTTTGACGATACATTTCTCAACCCAACCAGCAACAAAATACATCCGCATCCCTCTGCTCAAGAACCCCGCTATATCATAACACCAATCGCAAAGATGACGGCAGCAATGGATGTGGACACCCCGGCCCTGGAGAGACAGGACGACAGCCATGCCCCAACCTCGCACGCAGGCGGCGAAACGCGCACCCAAGCTGGAGCCGTCGCAGTCCGGAGCATCGAAGGCTGGATTGTGCTTGCGACAAATATACATGAGGAAGCTTCAGAGGAAGACGTTACGGATCTGTTTGCGGAATACGGAGAGATAAAGAATTTCAATCTAAATCTAGACCGACGGACGGGTTACGTCAAGGCAAGCACCTCAGTTCTCTTAACCCCAGCGTTGCCTGTCGTCATGCTTGCGATCAGGTTCCTCTTCTTCTGCATGCATGCATGCAGGTATTGGCATTCCGCATCAGACAATATCACTAACATCTCCGGGACAGGGATATGCGCTAATCGAATACACCACCCTCCCCGAGGCGAAAGCCGCTATCGAAGCCCTCAACGGGTCAAAACTCCTTGATCAGACCATCCACGTCGACTTCGCATTCGTTAGACCCCCCCCATCAAGCAAAGGAAAATCTGGAAATGTTGGGAACCGCGCACGAGGAGGCCGGCCACGAAGCAGGAGTCGGAGCCGGTCCCCAGAAGGCAAGGCTGATCGGGGTTGATCCTGGGCATGTGTGGAAACATATGCCATCTCTTTCTATTTCAGCGATCTATTTTATTCTCTTTGTTTTGCAAAAATAGCATACGCGTACGCATCCGGACTTTGGAAATGCGGACGGAAAGAATGGTCAGGGAAGGGACCTGGTATCCATGACCACATGCTCTCTACAAGCACTGGAATACCCTTTGAATCGCCGACTCTGTCCCCCTTTCGATGCCCACGTCCAATTTTCTTGTCTATGTGTACAATATAGGCGTGTGGACAAGGTGGGACGGACATGTCGGCACTTGATGACCTCAAGGGAAAGGTAGGCCTTCCTGTTCTATACAGTTCTCTGTCTCGACTTTGCGCTAACAGAAAACTCAAGTTAAATACCCTTCTTCGACTATAAATTGAATTGAATTTTACAATACCAACCTCCAAATCTTTTCCTTGTCTCGTGTTCCCGTGATAATACTGGTCCTTTCGTCAAGGATGATGTCTACCAACTGCCTAGCTGTGTGTAGCTGCAAATGTGTTCATACATAGGCCCACACTTGTGCGTGATTTCCTCCACTTTCATGTTTCAATGATGGCGATAAGGACGTGCTTCATGACTTCAGTTGCCAGCGCATATTCCAGATTGATGGTCAGGAAGTTCCCCAGCAGCCTTGCTCTTGACCGAAATCTGAAACATAGGTGCACAAGGCTCCTTACTGGTGTTACAAATGCGACTAAATGTTAGAAATATTCGAAATGTCTGAGATTGTGGGCTTGTTCATCTATCTTGCGTTGAAATCCGTGCCTATGCGGGGGGCTGAATAACGGTGTGATAGAGGGCTGTCAGTTTTGAAGCTATTCCAATATGCGTTTAGTATATATTGTTCGCTGGCTACAGAGCACTGTGGACGTTTTGTGCTGTGGCTCATATTCCAAATAATCGTCCGTAAAAAGAGTAAACGCCATAGAAGTAATCTTATCTGGTGATCATGCATTCAAGATCAGCCGAATGGGCTGGTGGTTTTGTAGTTTTGACATCTCAAACACTTGTGTTCCCCGCAATGTGGCGCAGAACGTCATCCCAACCCCAACACCATCAGCTTCATTTCTGAGACTCCCATCATCCATCACCTCTTCTATTCTGCCACCCCACAACTTCTAATGATGTGGCTGATCATCTGCCGTTGATGGCCGATGGCTTCCTCTCTTTTGCGTGCGTCCCTTCATCGATCAGGCTCTTTGCTTAGTTAGAATTTCCCCAAGACGATAGACCTCTGTTTTCGCTCTTCGGCCCCGGCTGCATATCGGATCACTACGAGATTAACGTCTATTACGATAATATGGGTTTTTGGTTCTTGTGCCCTAACAAAGGGTATTCCTCGTTCCCGTCATTATTGATTGCCGCGGCCGGGCTCCTCTGTCTTTCCGTTCATGCCAATGCGCTGGCGCAACCGCTAGAACAGACTCTAGACCAACGGAATGACAATATCTTCAGTGATGGCCAGCAAAAGGTGATGAATGGTCGCCCGGAGATACATCCCTTCCCCGGCTCAGATCCGCAGAAACCAATTCAAGATGGAAGGCCTCCCACGCACACGTTGAAGAACCTACTAGACGCCTTAGAAGTGATGCAATCGGCATATTTTGAAGTCTGGCAGGGGACTTGGCCGACAAGCATCGACTGGACTGCCGCTGTTATGGGAACCCATGTATCTGCCACCCTTTCTACGCTGAGCACGCAGCTAGACGGTATTATCAACGGAAATAAGTCAGCAACCGCAGGCGGCTGCACCTCTGCCGAATATCAACCATTTGATGCCATTGCCTACGAAAACCTTATCAGTCATTATTTTCAGCAACTGACGACATTTTACTTCGGAGAGAACGCTTTCAGCCTTAGAATGCAGGCGTACGATGACATGCTGTGGGTGGTACTTGGCTGGCTTGAGAATATCAAATTCCAGAACCTCCATTCCGGTTTACATTACTCTTCGTATTCCAAGGTGAATGATAGCCTTCTATCAGCCTGGTACGGAACCCAGTTTCGGGCACCTGCTGCACACAGAGCTCGCCTATTCTATGAGCTAGCATCCCAAGGATGGGACACTTCCCTCTGCGGTGGTGGAATGGTATGGAGTCCGTACCTAACTCCCTACAAGAATGCAATTACGAACGAACTTTTTATTTCTGCTAGTATTAGCATGTATCTATATTTCCCTGGTGACGGCATAGACTCGCCATTACAAACCCAACCCACCTCTGATGAGCCGGTTTCCAAACCGCATAACCAGGCCCACCTGAACGCTGCGATTACTGCGTACAGTTGGTTGAAGGACTCAAATATGACTGGTGCAAATGGCCTATATGGTGACGGCTTTCATATCAGGGGGTGGAACGGCAGAACCAACCCAGGCAGCAGAAAGTGCGACGTTTTCAACTCCATGGTCTACACCTATAACCAAGGCGTTGTTCTCAGCGGACTCAGAGGACTGTGGCTTGCTACGGGAAACAAAAGCTATCTGGAGGATGCCCACAAGCTGGTAGAAAACGTCGTCAAGGCCACCGGATGGCCTGATACTTCAAGCCAGAGATGGCAGGGACTTGGACGGAGCGGTGTCCTTGAAGAAGCTTGCGATAGTTCAAGCAGATGTTCTCAAAACGGCCACACGTTCAAAGGCATCTTCTTCCATCACTTTGCCGAACTCTGTCGCCCTCTCTCCCCCAGCGAAGAAGCGTATATCTCCACACAACCTGATAAGTTGAACGTCCACGACAGATCAAACCAAAGGGCAGATTACGACTGGCATCAAAACAGATGCTCCTCATACCGTTCTTGGGTCCAACACAATGCCAAAGCCGCTTTCGTCACCAAAGATAAGGACGGGAAGTTCGGTATGTGGTGGGGGAGACATTACCCTGACAACGGGGCCGGTTCCATGATGACATCTCCTCTTCCAGATGATGCCATTGATTACAGTAACGAAGGCCCGTTTGCGGACGGTGATATGCATCACCCACGTCTTCTGAGGCACCTCAGAGATTCCACCTACAACGACAAATATCGGAGTGCTCCTATGAAGGCGGGTAAACCATCTGCTCCACCGGATATCGACAGCACGGCTTCAGACACACGTATTGCTAGCGACGTGAATGATCGTGGCCGAGGGCGCACGGTTGAATCGCAGTCCGGTGCCGTGGCGGTCCTTCGGGCGTTATTCCAGTGGGAAAGCACATACAATTAAGAGTGTGATGATGCTATATTCCCTTTTGTTATTTGTTTTGAGTATTTTCTTGGTTTATTTCGGGCACGCTTCTAGGCGGCGCTTATTGTGTTTTCTTGGAGGAATACATTGCTTGCTTCGTTGTTGGTGGTATGTTGCGGCGTTTATGGGAATTTCCATCGTGCTAGGTTCAAGCACACTTCACTATACTATATGTACATCCGGATGGAATTTTGCAATTTAGGTCCAGCCCTTCCCATCTATTTGCTTTTTAAAGGATGATGTCCTTGCATATGCATATCCCATGCTAGCTAAGCGTGTCCAGGGGGGTCTTAGAGCACACCTGAACCCAGGAAATCGGGCCATTGTTCCATCATTTCTACGCCCATACATAAGACGGCTTTTGAAATGTTAGTTGCTAGTTTGTCAGAGATAATGAGATAGATAGGTCCATTACTGCCCCGCGCCTCCGTAGCAAGTAGAGGTCACAAAGTAGCTCGCCGCTTTTCAATCAACTCTGTCAGGTAGATAGTTAACTTACATACACACCATGAGCCCCGTCCCTCTCCCAAGGACGATATTTGCCCTCCTCGCCCCACCACAGAGTCAAAAAAAAAGAAAAGAAGAAGAAGAAAAGGTAAGGAAACCAAACCCTTAGGGAGATACTTTGACAGTTACCGCCAAAAATGTAGATAACCCTTCCTTTTTCAAATACCGACTGATGGATTTTAACTACAACCAACATGCCGTATGCAGGGCACATCATATCCAGGAACTACATGACACAAGAGTAACAACCTGCAGGACCATACATCATCACAATACTCCCAGCACTTCTATAACCAACCAACCCACCCCCCATACCGTCGGGAATCCAGTGGGATCAGACAAGAAGAAGCAATAGGACACAGATCATCAGCAGGCGTGATGTTAACCCACTAGAGCTAGTTAACTTACAAATAAGAAAACCGCATAGATGGATGGATATCTATTTGGTATGTTGCATGGGAGAGGTGAGTAGAGTGGTTTTCCTATCGAGACCGTGTAGTTGGACACCCCCTCCACGTATTTGGGTGATCTCTTCCTATATCCCCCATAACCGGCAAAGGGTATCAAAAAGTCGGGTATTTTTGTTTGGTATTTGAAAATCACAATCAGCAGATAACCTCTATACATACAGTAGTCACTGGCATAACTTCAAGTAGTGTAAGCATCGTAGGCGCCAGGAGCCGGCAAGGCGTAATAAAATTATTATTAGAGTATTAACTTATGTTTAAGATATCCATCTCATTCGTCGGCATCAGGTCATTAATAAACGTCTTGACAGTCAATATCTTTCGCCAAACCCCAGAGAAAGTAATGATCACGCGAAAACTGCACTACCGGGCTTGACTCCTTTACTGCAATATCCTCAAAATCAACAAAGTAGCTGTGAAGGGAACTGACGTCAGCATGGTTGGTAGATGAGGAGCATATGGTATTTTACACCAGGCAGCATACCATTTATCAGTTACCTCATCATATATGAGATTATCAAGCTTGCAATCACCAGGCCGTGCACCCAAGTTGAGGAGCTCCCTATTCAACATTGCCGCGTTCGTCAGCAGCGATGCTAACCAGATAGTGGGCCAATGGTGTTAAAATAGTTACTATTACTTACGTCAGACTCCGTCGAAACGACGCCCTGATCTTGTCGCGCTTGGGAAGATCATACTCCCAAAACTTGACCAGGGGCACGCCAGGAACTTTCTCCATCACGGTAAACACAAGGTAGCCTTTCGGGACAGGCATGATTGGTTCACTTTGCCATGACCTCACGACATTCAGCAGCTTCGGAACCACGGTGCACTTGTTTGCATTGAAATATCTCAGTGACTGAATCTCCTGGAGAGTCCAACCCGATGGCTGCTGCTGGGCGAGGCTCGCGCGAACCTCAGGGTTGAAGCTCGGGGGATATTCAGCAGGTACCCTGTTTGTTCCCAGTAAGTAAATGTACATTCTTAAGCATGGTTGCCGTTATTCCTTCTGGTCCGCTGTATAACCTACTGCATTCGGACCTTGATAATGGCCGTGTTATCATTCGGCCTGCCCCTGACAATCTGCTCACAATGGTAGACAGCATGGGCCTCTGCCCTGTCTTGACCAGCACTAGGATGACCGAGCATCAGGGTCGAGCGTTCGCTTATCTTCGCGCCAATTCGCCATGTGGTTCCCTCACGGCAGCGCAACTCGTAGCCGTCCCAGAGCCTGCCAATCCAGTTGTCGGGGAAAACGCGACCCATGGTTGGTGAGCGCAGAAATTGAAGAGAGAGAGAGAGGGTTGAATGGGAATTTTTCTACACAGGTCGCGTTGTGCGGAGGATGTTTATAATCTGGATGATTGTTGGCCTTTATGCTCGTCTAAAAATAACTCAGTAACCTGTGGCCCCCAGCGCTTAAATAATCGACGACGTCCAATCGTCCGCCCACCCGAAGCACATTACCATGCAAACATTCACAATGGACCGGGACAAGTGTCAGGGGGAGGCATTAACTGCCAATCTATCGCAATCTAATATTAATACCCGGGGTTATGTTTCCAGAGCCATTAGGACGTTGAGACCCAATCATCACCTGCTACGCGCCCACCAGGACAATGGGTTTCAGGGCAAGGCCTCCTCTCCTCCAGGCTCTTATGGACTCCTGCTTCCGGGTGGAAGGGAGGATTGAACTCTCAAGCTTTATCATGCTCTATAAGCCGAGCTTGATTGTCCTCCATCTTTTCCACCTCCTCCTCCTCCTCCTCCTCCTCCTCCTCCTCCTCCTCCTGCTGCTGCTGCTGCTGCTTCTTCCTCGTCAATTCATCCTATCGAATACTCCCGCTCTCTAATTAATACTCTAATCCAGCAAAAGAATATATAATTTTTGTTTGCTCTTTCCTCTTCGACATTACAGTTCATACACGGGCAATTTTCTTCAACATGCAGGCCCATAACCCGCCCAGGGCCGTGCCTACACACACGCTTCATACAATATCCTCCGCGGGCGACCTCCCCCCCTTCTTACCCGAGAACCCTATCAAACCCAAAGTTCAGCCCTTCACAGGTCCTACTATGCTAAAACGATTACGGACTGGGATATCAGCGAAGACGTGAAAATGGTTACTGCTGAAAAATATCTTCGCAGTAACCCCTTGGATGCCAGTGTGGATGTGGTATCACAAAACCCATGCCGTGTCAAAAGCGAACATTACCTTTGTGGTGATGAACAAACAGTTTGTGGTCGGTACTCAGATAATGCTCTGAAGCCTGTCACAGCTGTGGCTCTTCAGCAGGGTATTTACATGAGATTCGGCGATTATAAGGTCTGTCAGGAAAACCTAGACCCAGACAATAAGGGGTATATCCCAGACTTCGTTGGAGTGGCTTGTCCTGCCCGCGACTTGACGAGTTTGCAAAATCTTGCTGTTGACGACCCCACCCATCAGCCAAAGATGAGAATTGTGGGAGAAGCAAAAACACCCTGGAAGCATGACTTGAAAACGTTTTGGAACCGTTGGAAACAGGCCAAGGAACATCAATATATTCAACAAGCTCTAGGTGTGTTTTTGAAATTCGCCCCTTTTCTGTTCCATTAGCAGCAACCTTGAATTCATTTACTCATTTCCCTTCTAGGACAAATTGCTGCCTATATGCACCTATTCAAAATGCGCTACGGCTTTCTCACAACATACAACTATACCATATTTGTAACGCAACACCTTGTTGATGAGGAGCCGGTTCTGAGCATCACAGCGCCAGTACCAGCACGGCCCACTTCCACAGAGAGCCTTTCCGTCCGGCAATATCTCTATTATCCTGTGTACTGTGCGAATAATGGCAACGACTACAAGTTTGAAAATCCTTGTCCATTCAACGAGTGGGTTACTGGAGACCCCAAAGATATCACTCCACAAGATCCAGTGACGCCTATTGCAAAGCATACTGTGATGGATGAATACTACCAAATGACCCCGGTACCGGAAACTGAAACATTGGAAACTTCCCGGCTGCCATTGTATGCCGCCATATCTGAAGGCTGGTACAGCACAATGCTTCAATATCCGACTCACCGTATTTACGACATCGACCGTAACCCGTATGTCAAAATCAATGAGCGCAATATAGAAGTTGATCTCTTTGAAGATACTGGCAGCCAGAGCCTGGGCTATGAGAATGATAGCGCAGGTTCTCACAGCATTGGACGAGCGGAAGATGGCCACGCCCCGCGGAAATTATCCCAGCAAGGTCCTAATTTACTTTCAATGGGGATGAAATACTCTGGTGGAGTGTCTCTGATGGACAAGTTCAAGGGTGTGGAAAACAGATCCACAGCTGATACCCCATTTGCGCGGCAGGGCAGCCGCAGGGGCGTTGATCACCATAGTTCAGACTTCGATATGTCCGTAGGGTGCTCACCATTGCTAGCAGAACGGTCTGGTTCTCATCAAAGACGATACGCCCTGACAGGCCGTGGAACGGGGTCCAAATTTCATGGTTCTTCTCCTCTTCGTGGACGGGAAGCTGCGCCCCGAGACTCCTTGAGACCCACAGAACCTGAAGAGGCAGCCCGCCGTGAAGCAGGGGAAGAGAATCAGCAGCAGATGGCAGCAGCCGTGGTTGCATCTGACGAAAAGACATTGGCCCATCATGGCGGGCCGCCAAAGAAAGATGCCGATAGGGGGAGAAGGTCGTTGAAAACGGCCCCGACTCTCGCGACTCACAGGGATAGAAGGGATAAGGGGTAGTAATGGATGAATAAGGCTAGGGTCAGCAAATATTTCTTCGTCTTACTACAGGGGGGAAATTTCCTATTCTCTGCAGCACTTGATAACTACTACTATCTTGCTTTTATTCTTGGTTATTCTATTTTGCTAGTATTCATAACTCAGTCAGTATAGCACCTTGATGCTTATTTTATATCGTCAACTTTTTCTCAGTAGAAGTGATAAATATACGAGATGTGTCCGTCATAAAGATTTCTAGGAGTACGAGTGGTTTGGTTCAAACTGATGCCGCCTGGGATCTACAGGGCCATACTAAAAGGGGAACATCTGGTCTGACGGTTGCAATCTCTAGAATACAAGTAAAAACAATAAAATTAAAAGCAATAAAATAACTCTTTATCAGGGCGATGATAATTTTTCCGAAGGCTGGAAAGGCCTTAGCACCCCGGCGGGAAGATCAAAATGAGGCCTTGGGGAGGGAGTAACAAGGTAATCAACTACCCAGCATAAAGACCTATCATTGCAATACAGATAATTATTTAGATCAATAGGTCTGTTTTCTGGAATATAACATGTAATAATTTCCAGCTTTAAGATCCAATGCAAAAATCCAACACGCACCCCTTTTCAATCATTTCATGCTATGTTGTGCAGCCTAGCTTTCCTTCTATCCCAATGGGGAAAACAGCATCTCAAACATTACCTCAATCCATCGCCCATTTTCCAGAAGCAGTAAATGCGGTGGTACAAGTTAGCCTCTGTGTACATAAAAAAAACCCCTGGTTAACCCATCTCAGCAGATGAGGTTTGCTTATTTAAAACTGCAATTTTATTGGAGACAGGCAGCGCATCAGAATGCAACTTGTTGATCATCATGCATGGTCTCTTCAGAACCTGGAGTAAATACTTCAACAATTAGGCTTACTGGCTGACCACTGACCAGTGACGTACTGTCTAATAAAATGGCCTGAAAGGCTGTTTGTTTGCTTGTGCCATAGTGCTTGTGCTTCAAGCATACAAAGGAGAACGAACGTATCGCATCAAAATTGGGCGCCAAAGGACGGCTTTCTTCTCGTGATCAAATTATAAGGTGAAAGCCAGTACCCGGGGGTTAAATATTCCGTCCTTCGCGAGTCCTTCCTCTGTTTCCCGTGTATATGCGCCGCCCACACACAACACATCTTCTGGCATCCTTATTACTATGTGGTGGTTGACTGGCAACGTTGCCCAATGAAACGTCTTTTCCAAATGGTCATCGGAAAGAGAAAAAGGAAGACCAATTGAAGTCACCAGGCAGCTATTTTGGGGGTGGTCCGCCGAGCAAAACAATTGGAGGCTGCGGTAAATGGAGTGTAGATATTGGCGGCAGGGGCGGCTTTGACAAAAATTAATAAATAAAGGCTCGTCGACAGGGAATGGGATTGGATTCTGATGAAGTAGCGGTGGGATATGAAAGGAGCCCATCGTCACCAATTCTTTGCAGTCGTACAGGAGCTGGATAGAGATGTACAGTGAGAAGCCCCAACAAGGACTCGGCCGACTGACTGACAATTCCCACGGCCAAGTTAAGGTAACCTATGAAACAGCTTGCTGTAGACCGCTTCCAAGATGAGATAGTCGGGGAAATAAACTACTAACCAGGTGATGGGGATTTGGGACCTGTGATGGTTAAGATGCGAAAGCGCACGGAACAAAACAATCCATGGAAGCCATTCAGCAAATGGGCTTGATGGAGAGACCTCCATTTCTTAAGATGCTGGACCATAGGCAGCTCATCAACAATATATCACATCTGGCATGCTAGCCTCATATCTGAACCAAGATTTGGCTGAGATGATAGAGGGTTGAGTGGGCGCTTAATATCAGCCACATCAACAACAGCCCTCCTTGTCCACGGTTTCAACCACGGAAATCTTCAAGCGCTGACCCGAAGTTTAAAAGGAGACAAAGAGAACCCCACGGCGATAGTCTGATAGATGAAGAATACCGTGGAGTTTGAAGAAGATATCACAGACCCACCATTCACCATCCATGGACTCGGGTTCTCTAGCCCCTGTTTTGAACATCGATCGGTGGAAGAGCGTGTCCCCCATGGCTGTTTGAACTGATGCATTGGCCGCGCCGAAGTGGCCCTCCCATAGATCTCGTGCGGACGAATCCGGGAACGCATGCATCTATCTGTATCTGCATGGGGATGAAAGATACAGCCCAATGAGGTCAAAAGGCGGGGTTTTGCAGTTTTGGTTCCGGCACATTTCTCAGTCAGTTATTTGACCAGAATTCCGGAACAAAGAGTAAAAAGAGACTCTCTAAATGGCATTCCAAAATACATGTAAGAAGAAAAACATCCATGTAAATTTTCTCATCCCCCATCCATACTGCAGGGATTTTCTCTCATAAACAAACTGCAAAAAGACAAGAGATAGGCGAATTAGGTCTTCGAAGCTTAGTTAAATATGACCAAAAAAGCCTAATAGATTCGAAGCGGGTTTGCGGCCCAGGGCAAGCAGCCGCTTCATGGCTGCGTATTTATTTACTCAACCGAGCGTCCCAATGGTTTGGCGTCAAATCGGCGGAATGGGGTTTGTGCGGAGTTGAGGCCGAAAGAGCGGTGGGTGATAGATGGGAGAGACCAGGAGACCACTTGCCACCTCATGATTTGAGTAGTGCGCAGTAATAATGTGCCGAGCAAGGATGCAGTCTGATCTAGGTAAATATATTAATCATTTCACGCATCCCCGACCAATGCTTCTCAATATAAAATGATCTCTCATGCTCCTCGGCTCCGGCCCTGTTGTCACCCGGGAGAAGGGAAATATTTAGATTTTAGAAGCGATCTATGTGGCATGGGGAATCGCATGACGACCTCTATTATCCCATCAATTTATGCACGTTCATGTGCACCGTCTAGATCCATCCAGTACCCATATCGACGTTAATAAGACCTCCCCACGGCTGTCCCCGGAACAGCGGAACCTGGGGTAAAATGCAAGCACCAGGGATGGAGGACGTTAGGCAAAGTAGAGGAAAAAACCAGGAACATATGTATGGATCACCATGAATCTGGCACATCCTTCTTTTTCTTCTTTTTCTTCTTGCCAGAGTAGATAAAAATCGTGGTTTGCGATGGTTTTTGAAACAGTCCCCCTTTTTTTTTACACCAATCTCCTTGGGTGATTTTTTAGTCTGTATGGAATTCTGTTCCATAATGAATATTTAACTAAATACCACCACCAGCCTTTGTTCAACGCCAACGTCTTGTCCCTCCATCCTTGAGCACGTAGCTGCCCGAAGCTGAAAATGCGGTATGGCATAGGGATAGTTTTATCATGCGGCGGCTGATTCCGAAAGGGGGGAGGGAGGGGGGGTCAGGAAATGTACGAACACCACACGAAGGTGATCCTCTTGTGATGTTAACAGATGGAACGCTGTCATACCCCCACGCACGCAGATGAGACAGGACGCCCAAATGCAAATTGTAAAAATATGCATACAGCAAGACATATTCCAATATGGGACAAAGTAACAAACTTATCCAATCGTATGGATATCCCCCCGACTAGGCCCAATACTATCCTCCTCAAATCAGGGTAGTGCAATCTGATCCGATCCAAATAAGCTGTGACACTGACATCACCAGAAGAGCGCGGTATGGTGCCAGCATAACCAATTTGGCAGACAGGACGGAACTATCTACTCCGGAGCCTGACGGAGTAGAATAATAGTAGGTAGTTATGTTTGGATTTTCCGTCAGCAGGAATTTTGAGTCATTTTATAATATTTATAAAATATTCCCTCTGGTTAGTTAACCATTTGGCTCCCGACCCGACGAGGTCCGTCCGTTCCTCATTCGTACCTATGTATGTAGGCAGGTAGGCAGGTATAAGATGCAAAGAATTAGACCCTACCTGCATCTAACCTGCCTGTCTCGCTGTAAATCCATTTCGTACAGATGGGCAGGAATGCAGGCAGCCGAAGCAGACGTTTCTCAACAGCTTAGCTTGTCTAAGCCAATATGCTTAAAATCTTCTAGCCGCGGGATCCCGTTGTATGTTCCCCCTTTTTCGCCGCAGGGCAGATGCAGCGGCAGGCTGGCTGCACTGCGAGTGCGATCTCCTGTCACCAGGATAAATGGCTGGGCATCGAAACTATTCCATGTCTTTTAAGACGCTCTAAACCGCTGAGAGGTCCGTTGTCGGTTGTCGTCTGTGTGAGGGGGGCTTCCTTCAATGCAGGGCTTCAACTGATGACGTTGTACTCCGTACCGGATCCCGCTTCCATCTGTAAAGCTTGCTTGCCTGCATGAATCTGCTGTAACAAAAACATGGCAGATAGATCGAATCAAAAAACTTGGATTCTTCTTTTGAAGGAAGCAGGGAAATCGCCTGCATTTTATCCTCATCAAACATGGCAAGTCCATCGATGCATGTATGTATGCAGGAGGGACGATCCCGAGGTCTTGAAAAATACCGTCGAAGATTCTCAAAGGTAAATCTTGGTGCGTAAACTTGAGATAGGAAGATAGGCATATAAAAGCCTAAATTTAGTTAAACGCTCAGCGGGGAAACGCTGCCGCCACCCTCTATGCACTAGTTATCATTGGGTCTTGAGCTGGGTATTGTCCACCCAGCAGCCATATGTTGTGGAGACGCAGTTACCCGTCCTTACAAGAAAAAGCACTCTTTACTTACATACGGTACATACAATTATTACCTCGTTAAAACGGTACTTCTGGCGTACGGAATGTGCTCCGTATTACACTAAAATCCTGCAGTGAGGTCGTCATCTGTCGATCACACACAGCCTGAAGGCCGTTGGAGAAGGTTCTGTATGGTTGATCAGGATTGGAGCTAATGCAGTGGGGAAAATAAGATACAGCAGAAGATTGAAAAAAAAAAAGAGGAGAGATTTCAAAGAGGGGAGACAAAAGAAGATGCGCGTGCACAGGCTGGCTCGGGCTTGGAATAGGCGCTTATTTTTCCAAAGTATGAAGCAAAACATGCAAAAGCATTGCTGAACAGAAGAAAGTTAGAGAGGATAAAAAGCTTATGACTAGGTTTCTTTCTTTAAAGATGAAACCTACGAAGCTTCATTTTTGGCTTTTTAATAACCTTAAAAGAGCCCCATGTTGCAGAAGCTGCGTCCTGCGGTTTTCTTTGCTTTTTTCTTTAGCTAACTATGTTTTCCTCATGCTACTAATAAAGAATCTATCTCACGGTCTGTCCCGCCGGCTGGTTATTTGTGGGGAAGGAGATACCACGTATGTAAATGCAGAGAGAATACTTTGAAGGGTCGACGTGTTGAATATTTAAAGCAGTCCCTATGTTAATCTCCATACGTGGAAACACTGAAAATTAGGTACATGTACATGTAGAGGTACATACGTGCACATTAACTAAGCTACGTACATAGGAATTATTCCCGTGTTGCTCCAGCTAGAAACGTCACTCTCTGTATCTTCTCTGCAGTATTGGACATAGCATGTTGTATAGAAATGATATCTTCCCAACTTCGGAATCAGATATCCATTCCCGTAGATCAGGCTTCTCTTATTTATTCGGGAATCGGCTATGATAATAATAATGGGCCCCTTTTCCTTTCCCCATAAAATATCTTTTCTAGCCTAACGGAGAATTGGGGCATCCATCTCTGATGAGATGTTTGCCAGATGGCAGAATGCGGAAATATCATCCACTTTAAACGGCGTAAGAGAAAAAGGAGAAACCATAAAAGAAGACTTATATATTATTCACCCTTCTCCCATACTTAATATCATATCTATTATTATAATTCATTTGTTATAGTTACACTCCTCCCCCTCCTCCTCCTCCTCCTCATAACTATCGACATGTCACCTGTCCGATACATCGTCCTGCTGCTTGGCGCTTGCAAGCCCGATAGGTGATCGGCGCTGTAGTGCGATTTTCAAATCAGGCGGTTTTTTTAAGGTTCCCGTTTTTTACTTACAGAGTTCAACCCCCACAGTCGCATGAAAACGCCGCAGTACAGAGCACCCTCCATACATGATCGCTCAGCCGCTTTGCCCCCACTAACTACCCCCAAACTTTTGCCAGTTCAGCTTTTGTTTGTACGATTTTACTAAGTGCCTCTTCCTCTTTTCATAAAAAAAAAAAAATGCGATCTGCTAGGAAATAAAGAAGTAAGTTGTTGTAAATGAACATTGTTATTTAGGCGGACTTATGTAAGATGAGTACAGACATACTGTAACAGGTATTAGGAAATACAGCCTATTAACCTTAACCAATGAAATTAATTCTCACAAGTTGTATGGTAAAATAAACGTAGACAAATACATTTTTCTGTGGAGCTTTGTTGTATTCTGGGTTTTTGTATTTCAATGATTAGCAGCAGTTAAAAAACCAACAATCGTACACAAGTACCAAATCGCCGTTTGGGCCAATCGCCATTTCATCGTCTGCAAGACTGCAAGAGAAGGAGGGGCAAGATGATCGGAATTTTATACAGGGCGATACGATAAGTCCAATCAGATTGGCTGATACAGCAACATGTAGATTGAGGTTTAACAAACGACGCTCGACTCACTTAACATCCAATTTAATTACTACCATCAGTCCCGGTTTCCTTCTGGGGCATAATGTCCTCCTGATAATTCCACCCGTCTGTCCTTGGGATTTCAGCCAGGCAGCAAACAAATCATCATCCTATGGAGATTATTTCTTACTTGCCTGGTGTATCAGTGCGGAGAAGTAAATGTGCTTTTATCAGCAAATAAAATACACCCCCATCCAACAAGAAACATTAAAAAAGACCCCGGACTCATGTAACCTAGCTTAAGTTAGGTTGTATAGAAATGGTTTCTGAAACTTTGGCCAATCCCATCCAATGAAATGATGAGCTGTATGTAACCATGGAAGAAGCACAGGAGAGAGTTAACAGCCCAAGCAGCCAGAAGTGCAAGAGAAAGAAAGAAAGAAAGAGAAAGCACAAGGCCTGCCTTGTTACCCTCTGCCTATTTCTATATACTGTCATTGAAAGAGAAGTTTGCCTGCCTCCCTGGGTAAAAATTCCGTTATCCTTTTTTCGCTTGGTTTGGATTTCTTGGGATGGTTCTCTGTCCATGGCACGGGATTGCGCTACGGCCGAGCTAAAATAATTAAATCATGAGCCCATGTCTGGCATGCCATAAACGGCGAAGGCGAAGGGAAGGTTCAAGGGGGGCGCCGGGGTGGCGGTGGTGGGGGGTATGACGGTCGTCGGTATGTATAGAAATCGTATTTTTTTGTGGGGGCAATGTTGAACGGAGAGAGAATTATTAATGGTATTTTGTATGTCGTTACTTGGGCCCAATCCGCTAACATGTTGGGTAGCAAGGACAGTTTTTGCTTACGGAGGAGGAGAGAGATAGCCTTATGATATGTCAACTAAAATATGTGCCGACCGTTTCTCCACTGCACGGGATAGAGTGGTTTTTTTTGGCGCGGAGAGGCATTAGGAACAGTTGCTTGGAACTAAACAAGTGTAAAGAGCCAGGAACCAGCAGATACGCATATCTCTACCAACGAGTAAAAAAAGAGAACACTCCAGAGGAAGCATCTCCTTAAGCGCGACGTTAATTGTTTCTCCTTTACCAGGAATCTGACCCCTCTCCTCCCCAAGCAAGCAAGCAGGCATTAAAATGCCGCCCCTTGAACAATATAACAGGCTATGTATGTGATTGGCTGATGGTCAATATTAACCGCAGCAACCCACGTGTCATTATGAAATATGAAAAAAAAGAGGCAGCAGAAGCGTCATGTCATGTGGATATACAGATAGGCTATGTAGTAGAAATGGTTTCTTCCTTACATGCCGTACGGAAAATCGATGAAGATAGAAGTAAAAGGGGAGAAAATAGGATTAAGCGGCTTTGCCCTGTAAGGAATACTGTGCAGTTACTCCGTACACATAGATCCAGCTTTCTGATGGGATGAAATGGCCTCCTCTTTACCTTCTCATCACTAGGTAGATACGAAAGCTTTTCGCCGCCAGGGTCGTTTGCAAGGGGGTCTGAAGCATCGATACACATTATTATTATATATATATTATTGACTTTTCTTCTATCCCCCTTTCATCATTCCATTATTGGTGGAACAGGATAGATCTCACAGACACAACGCATGACCGCCAAAGAAGATCAGCACATATGAAAAAACAATACATGTACTGTACACGCGATGGTACAATACCATACAATACGCAGTCGCCAAGCGTATTGATCTACCACAGTTGGACCAACCATGGATCTCCATTCTTTTGCAGGTCATGGGCCTGCAAAAGCGCATATCCCATCGCATGGTGCATCATCAAACCCAGCAGGGAGTTGTGCACTGTACGGAGTACAGACAGGCTTCATCGTGATATAATAATTTCTTATTCCACTGGGAACTTGAGCCAACAAGCTTATCCCGGCCCCCATGGCTTCCTTCTGGAATGTGCTAGTTGTGCTTTAAAAGCGCTTAATAATTTTATTTAATTTTACCTAGGTAATGCGCCAGAAAGGAAAGAGAAAGAAAATGCGAACCCCTTGTTATCATGGCGGGGGGAAGGGGAAAAAACCATTCCTGTAATTTTTTCGTCATTCTTTTCCTGTTGCCTCCCTTTTTTTTTATTTTTTGGGCTGTGCGAGGGGAAAGGAGGATTTTGGCATCCATACCTCGGGGAAGAGATGGGTGGCATTCGTACCTAGAGGCTAACTCTAACTTGACCATAGGTGAAGGCGTTATGAACCCCACCGCAAGCCAGAAAAACCCTCAACCCGCCAACAAAGCGGGTATCTCAGCACTCTCCTTCGCAGCGAACCAACATCCAAGCCCACGTCCATGGAAGCGATGATAGGGGGTCAGGCCAGGATTTGCGTAATGATGACGAGATTTGCAGTTTACCCTGGCGAGGAGTGGGGAGCGGCCATCATACAGCCAATACGGGTGGATACGGCGGTACCGTACGCTTACATACAGACGATACGGCGTCGCCTGTGCCCAACGCAACATCCCCGACCGCTGTGCCAACCACCCGCTCCACCGCCGGGAGAAACCTCTGTCCTCGCCCAGCACAGCGCAGCGAGAGACACACCCTGATCAGTGACAGAGAGAGAGAGAGAGAGAGAGACTATAGACTCATAGACAGATAGAGTCTTACTGACTGACCTCTGCTTGCTGACTTTGCTCGCCCTGACTGGCCGCCCCCGAGCCGCCGCCTCAACGTCCCCTTCGACCCTCCCGACTCCGCTCGCTCGCTGAGCATCACGCCTCCAGCGCTGATCGACCGGTTCACTACCCAACTGCCCATCCTACCGTCTTCTTCCTCTTCTCTTCTTCTTCACCTCTTCTCTTCTCTTCGCTTCGTTCCTGTTGATATTTCCTCCTCCAACTCCCAGCCATCTCCTCGCCAGGCCGCTCGTCCTCGTCTCTTGACCACCCTCGTTCTCGCTCTCGCTTCTGACTCCTTCTTTTCTACTCGACCTCCCTGCGTCGTGGGCTGGCTTGCACCTTGCACCTTGCCTCCTCATCGCTCCTCACCTCCCGCTAGTGTGGGCGATCTCCTCTCGCTTTCGTGCTCCTGCTCGCCCTACGTCTCCGTCTCCGTGGCCGTAGCTGCTGTCTCTGGCCGCTGAGTGGTTGTGTGTGTTTTTTCCTTTTCTGTTCTTGGGGATATATCGGCTTGGGAGAACCACAGAATGGCTGTTGGAACTGGTTCGAACAACAGATCAGACCCAGTGCCGGCGATGCCATCTCCAAACGAGAACAGTAACAGCGTGCATGCCTCGTCTCTTTCTTCGTCCTCGTCTTCGGTATCGGACAATGAACATGACCGGAAGTCCAGGGCTGACCGGCCCCGCCTCGCCAGCCGGAAACCCAGTGCCTCCATCCTGGTCCCCCGCGACCACCCAGAGATTGAGATTGAGGAGGAGGAATTCCCGCCTGATGACGCTCGCGCAATGAGCCCGCGAAGGAACTCTGCTGATGTTGAAAAGCTAAGCAGAGAGGCGCGAGAAGCTCTTCAAAAGTAAGCCCTTTCGTTCTGATATTGTTGTCCGCTGGCGCTATATCGCTGCTGTTCCTCATATCTCTCGATCCTCCGCTTTCATACTGCCCTATTTTCCATGTCTCTTTACTAACTGTCCCTCAGACAAGCAAACACCTTGCAGTCATCGCTACAGGCCCTTGCCGAGCGCATTGACGAGGTCAAATCCGATCACGATAAACTCGAAACCGAGAATAAGTTTTTACAAGATTATATTGGTGGTCTGACACGGACCATGTCCGCTAAAACAGATGTCACATCAACAAGCGGTGTTGGGAAAGGAAAAAGGGCTCAAAAGTGATCGGGGAATGCAAGAAAAGGACGACGGGTTGAAATACACCTCGGTGTCCTCTCTTGTAACCCCTCCCCACACACGATACCTCTCCCTATTGTCGAACCCCCCTCTAAAGCGACAAGGGTAGAGGGCATCAACACCACGAACATCTCCGATCCATTCATGACATCGTTACGCATTACGACCTTCGATCAGCAGCGTTAGCATAGCCTTTATTATCGCCTATAATTCACCTCTAATCTTCTTAATGCCATGGGGCTCAATACTTCGAAAGAACCTCGCGAGTCGACAGCAATCCATTACCTTTTTTATTCACTTCTCGATCGACGTGTACTCATCGTTGTGGAGCGACTATAAACGAGCTTAATTTACCTTGTTAACTCGCCCTCGATCAAAGATACCCCGTCAGTTTTAGACATCCAGCAAGTTTGCTTGCTTTTTACACCTTTTTCATCGCTTCCAATCTGTCTTTTTTGGGCGCTGCAAAAACGCCAGAACAGGGGTCACCCGCATCCTCCCTTGCGGTGGTGGCAAGCTTAGCTATGAGCATGTGACATGGCTGTGGCACGAACAGAAGGGCCTCGGAATATCCGTAGCGTTTCCTTGTCGCTCTCCTTGCCCCTGGCTTATTTTCCGTCTTCTCTCCGGCGAACAACTCTCTACCTAAATCGACCATGACGTACCTACCCACCCAGGCGTCAGCTGGCGCTTTACCACGAATACGCGCCCATATCTCCCAAATTATTTTACAACTCCCTATCCTCGCCAGTAGAAGACGGATATTGATTTGCATCCATCACCCATATACATACTGTCGACCTCAGCCGAGACTGAGACAGCACGACATTTTACCATTCTCTATGCTTTCCGTCCCCTGCTGAATACGGAGTGCGAACCCCTTTAACCTCACCAAAACCTAATCTTCTCCTCCGCCTTGTATGATTCTATTTTTTAAGCTTATTTTGCGCAGCATTTTACAGACTTTGTCATCTTCTCGTGGTTTTTTTTTTTTTTCGCTCCACTGTTCCTCGCTTTCAAGCAAAGGCGTTGATTCCGAATCCTTTCTCTTTTCTTCTCTTTTTACCTGCGTGACTTTTTCTATTCATTTTCCAGATATGCTACATAACCATGTCAGAGAACCGCAGGCGTGGTGGATGGAGTTGTTTTTGAAGGGGTTTGGTGAGAATCGTTAACTCTTTTCATTTCCTTTTTTCTCTTTTTTTTATATTCAATAACTATATGAATTAGTGGGGGGTTCTCGCATATGGGCAGTGCCTCTGGACAACACAAAAAAAATCGAACTATACTCACTCACAAATTCTTCGGGTCCGCGTTGGGGTTAGGTTAGGGGAAAAAAGAATAAAAATTCTTTTTCTCTTTAGCTTCATATCATCTTTTTTCTTTTTCTTTTTATGTTTATTTTTCAAAGTTTCCTGTTAACCCATCTCCGTCCATTCCATTTCCATTTCCATCTCTAGGGAGAAATAAGGTTCAGTGCTACTTACTATTATTATTATCCTCTATCATTTATCATTCTATATCCACCTATCTACCCCTTTTACGGGGAAGGAGGGAGGGGAGGGGGGGAAACATTAGAAAAACCACCAACGCGCAATGCAGCATACTTAACTCTTTTGATCTGTTCTGTTTGTTCTGGTGCCTTTTGGCTCTTACCTATATATTACATGTAATGTAACGCAGACCTCATTCCTTCTTTCTAAGCTTCTCAAGGCTGGGCTGGGCTGAGTTGAACGAGCGGGTTTCGGGATTCGATGACCTTTTTCATTTCTTAGGAGTGTAATTAGTGGTTAGTGGTGTATGTATGTATGTATATACTGGCCGCTGGGTATTGGTTTAGTAGGTACTGTAGTTATATGTGGAACACAAGTACGTAGCTTTTATATTGGTAACTAGGGGCGCGCAAGCTGGGAAGCAAGCAAAGTAAGCACATGCAGCTTGTAAATATCAAAGTAAGTAACACTGTGAGGTGTGAAGACGATGTAACTGGATTAAGACCTTAAACGGCTGCATTAGCATTTGTTAATCCTGCAAAATATCTTCCTCAGCCTCCGCTACCCGGGCATGGATCCGACCTGGTTATATCATGTGACTTTATAGTTCTCAAGGTTCGCAGGTTGCTGGCCGCCAGTTTCAACAACCAAGCAAGCAAGTTCCTCCTCCAACACTTATCCCATCCCAGCTACTATAACATCATAACTCATTACATCCAGCTTCAGGCTCGTCTCTTACCATTAGAACAGACATCATGAAGTAAGCTATTGCAACCACCAGTTACTAACCCTCTCTCTACCTGACATAAAACTGATTTCTGTACCTAGCTATCTAACAAACTGGCGCCGCAAAAAGCCTCTCTATCGCCACACTGCCTTTGTCTGGACGCCAGTTAACCGCCAGCAAGGCCTCCAGCCGCAGATGTTCTACTTGCCTGAGGAGGGTCGTGTCCAAGGCCACACACTCAATCGCGGATGGCGCGGACACACTACCCGTTTTATTGTTGAGTCAGAGTTGCTATGCAGTAACAAATACATTGGCCTCCAGGAATTCGACGATCTTCTCGATAAAGCCTTGGTTGATTTCCGCGAGAACCAGGAGAAGTTGAATTTAAAGATGTCACGGCATGACTATGCCAGCCAATGGATCAGGGAGTTTGATCATACTTCTGTTGAAGGAGATTTGGCAACGGATGGGACTCGTCAGGAGGTAGAGGTTTACGTGGTGGTTAAGGAGAACAGTTATCCTGATAGGTTATACCCGCCTGATTATCTCGGTGGCTGCGAGTCGCAATAAGCAGAATATCCTACTTGATTTATTCGATGCCATAGTGGTTAGCTGGCCTGCCAGAAGAGTTAAAGGGGTTAAAGATGTTGTATTTCTGATGATTATTTCTTATCCCTTTATTATTACTGGCTTCTTATTTTGCTACGTTCCATATGTCCTGCGATGTAGAAATCCTCGCAACCAGTTGTGGCAGTCTAGTCAAGCTGGTGTCTACTAATAATAATATCATTTGTTAGACAAATTATTTTACATGCTATCCCCTATCCCCTTTAACCTTCATTTCTTAAATTCTTCCCCATTGGGATGAGAATTGTGTCCGCGGTGACCTATATATCTAGATAGCTCGTTGCTGGTATTTCTGTCTTTTAGAAAGTACAAGATTGTAAGTAGTGACTTATAGTTCCTTGCTTGAATTTTCCCCTATAAGAATGTGAATTCATAACTTCACGTTGATCTATAAACCCAGATAGCTAACTGCTTTAACTCTCTTCTACCAGAAGATGAATTGCAAACAGTGATCTATATACCCCCTTACCCGAGCCCTTCATTTTTGGAATGTGAATTGTAAATCTGCACTGGCCTGCATAGCTACTACTAGCTACCCCTTTTGCCTCGCTTAAATACGGGCTGGGCTGTTCTCCTTTCTTGTCTCACATCCTTCCCGACACCTACAGTCTTCATAACAAAACTTGACCACCATTCAGACTTGTTTAGTTTCTTTTTCGCCCAAAGTAAGCAGTCTTTGCTTCCTGCCTCTTGCCCCGCGTCCTTCCCCACAGCGCTGCCCCAGAATTATATCAACAACTATCAGCAGCACCATTTCCGACTCGCGCGATCTGCTATAATGATCCCAAAAACGCTAGACCTTGCCACATTCAAGTGCCGCTGCCCTGAATCAACCTTGCACTGGCCATTGTTTTGAGAGGGACGCTGACTCTTGATCTGTCCTCGACTAACTCAAGTGGATCATCAGTGATCTATGTGGCCCTCCATTCTGTGCCGGTGCTGAGCCTTCTGTGCCTGCTCCATTCGCTGCGCTTTTTTAAAGAGAATGCAAAATGAAATCAGGAGATATGCCATATAAAATCACCAAATTTATTACGGGCCCCGTTTTTGGCGGTTTCGCAACCGCAGTGTTTAACAGCTGGTATGCTATATCCATGTCGATATTCTGTTTATGAAATAGCTCTAACATTGGAGAGAGCATTTCAAACCTGGAGTCATGGTAGAGAGGCCGGCATGTAACCCCTCTACTACTGATATATGTCTCTCTGCGTCTGTTATAATTTCTCCCTTTCTGTTTCCTAATACTACTTACCATCCTCCAGCCGGCTTTGTTACCACCGCCACTGCCGCCATAGCGGCATCACCACGCCCACTGGCACAGCGGTTCCCGATTCCACAAATATCTTCTACCATTCCCTTCCCAGCACTGTTGTTGATGTTGTTATAAATTCCCCTGTCTAGTATCGATTTTCTCTTTTTTTCTTTTCTCTCCTTGCCAGTTGGTACTGTGAAAAAGGTAAGTAAAAGCTCTCTGTCTTCCCCTAGCCCCTTTTCCAAAGATTTCCCTGCTATCATGGGAGTTGCAGGGCCGCCGGCTGGTAAGCAATATCGTTCTCCGCTTACATCGATCATCTAACTGTCAGTCAGTATCTTTGAAGCTTCCATGACCCCAGTTATTGCGAACATTGAATTAAAGCCCTGGCAAGTCGCTGGTATAGCGACACTTGTTTAACACCCTATCCAGCCAGCACACAGCCATATTGGCCAACCAGATGGGGTTGGGAAAGACGATTCAGGTATTGGGCACTGTCTTGTACCAGTCTTTTTTTGCAACCTTCGGACTTTGAATATCAACTGATGCCACTGCCGAAGTCAAGGCGCACTGTGGGTGTAGCCGTTATTTCCACTTACCCACCAGCCCACTGCCAATATTGGAGCCAATTTTAGCCAAGAAGCTCTGCCAGTAAGTCATACTGCATTCATCATTTATAACTTCTTGATTCTGACCTTTACATCTAGGCCACTATGCCTACCCTATACGACAATGACATCTGCAAAACTCTGGACTGTGGAATAGGTAAGCTGGACCAGCCCAAGGCTGTATTCACCTAATAGCTTAATATACCCTCTAACCACCAAAAGATCATGCAGGACACTGGCCATAGGAAGCCAAGTACAATCCAGGCCATCAAGAAATGCATCAGTAAAGGAATGTTAGACATGTTGAATATTCCTGCTAAATGGGAAGCAGATCCCCTCATTGATGATAAACACAGTAAAGATGGTCTGATCAGATGATGTTGAATACCCTGTTGTGCAATAGGAGGGAGGCCATGCCAATGAAGTGCCAGGACTATATCCGTGTCCCCATGGAGAAGGATTCTGGGATACTTTTGCAAAAGTGCAGAACAGCCCTCCAGGTTAAGAACCCATTGATTCTGGAGTGCCTTCAACATCTAATGCCACAGCAAGAAACAAGTCACTATCTCCATACCGAAGGGGATATTGTGCGAGTCTCAGCAATGCAGCTCCCTCAATTTTTTATCCTCCACTGACTCATTGGTTTGATTCTGGGTTATATCCACTGACTGTTTTACTTGGACAGGGGGGGTTTCATATATCTGGAGTAAGAAATACCATTAATCCCTTCTAATTGATACTACTGCTAGGTAATTATACTTACTTTTAATTATAGGAAATTTTTTAAGAGGGATGAAGCAGGGTGAGCTTGTGGTGCCGATAATACACCCAGGTGGCTGCTCCGGAAAGCGATGGTCTCCTTCCAGCGCTTTCTCAGTGATTCCGCTCAACGGCGACGAGGGGGCGAGCCGAATATACTACCACTCAGTATACTCGGTGAACGAAAGCGTTTCCCAGGAGGGTACATTTGCGAATCTTGCTAACTTCCTTCGCAACCTGCCTCTGATGGATACTAGTAACCTCCCAATTACAGGCCTACTTCAAGAAGAAACACAATCTTCCTCTCCCTAAAAACCACATACTCAATTTCATCCAATATCTTCTTATCATACCCATACTTACTGATATTATCAAAGTACCTTCTTCCAGATCTGTCAGCCTTCAGCCACCGCCTTTCCAGCCCTCTGCAATATATCCCCAGCAGGGAAGAAGGAGGAAATGCTAGACTTGACCATCTGGAGGGTTGATGCCATTGCCCACGGTCCTGTTGTCCACTTCTAAACGGGGAGAGCGGCCGATGAAGCGCAGCGAAACGATATACAAGTGTTTCGATTGCGCAACTGGACTCGCCTCCTGTGCCCTATCCTGACGTCTGGGCATGTGCACAATACACTGGTTGAAGTATCTGGCCGGCATCGCACCGTCAAACTCCTTTTTTAGGTCTTTTTTTAAGCCAGAGGCACAGATATGGCTTCCGGAAAATACGAAATTTTGAACGAGGAAGGAGCAGTAAAATGCACAGCATTGCTTCAATATCGCCAAACATGACAGCCGATGCGCTGAAAAAGGGGCGTTGCGAAATGATACAGGCTCTCGCCCACCCACCCCCCCTACAATTATATTTCCTAGGCCGATTCCTGTGGGCTAGGAAAAACCCTGCAAATGCTATATGCCTGGCAAATATCATCGATGTATGGTATGGGGTCAGCGAAATGGAAAAGTACTTCCCACTGTCAGGGTATTCCACCGAGATAAACTCCAAGAGAGTGGTGTGACAAGAAAATATATCACCCTTGGACTTGGGGTTTGGGTTAGTTAGGTTGGGATTAAAATAGATGAAACCTGGAAGTCGGCAAAGAATATTCGTGGTTGAAGATACTGGAACGACCCCCACCAAGCAAGTCGGCCATATCACGCAAAGAGGGAGCTGAGCTTGACAGTTATCTCCCAAAGAGTCCCCCCCCCCCAAGCTCCGATTTCATCCCACAGTCGGAGATGAATGGGTTGAAACAAGGTTCAGCAGGAAACAAGGTCAGCAGGAATGGCAACTTTAAAGGCATACTACGACAGAGGACAGGAGGTCCGGTCCTATCCAGACTGGCACTAGCAGAGCTTGATGGGACAATCGGGATTAAGTCGAGCGGAAGCGCGTCTTCTTGGGACCACAGTACGGAACGGGATGGACGACGCCAACTTACACCGCTAGCTTATGGTGCACCAGTAATGGCAAGCAGCGAAGTTATGATCTTCGAAGACAGAAAAGGGCAGCAAATATAACTAAAGCGAAAGAGACCCGAGCCTACCTACATCATAATAAGTTGACAACCATCCCCTACCTATTAACCCATGCAGTTGAGATACTTATCAACCAGTATCACTGCGATATTTAACAGGGTCAGATCAGTGTTGAAAACAGCAAAGCGCGCAAGCAAAGCAAGTCATGGGGTATATACTGCATTACCAACAACCCTCCCCCCCACCGTCGGCCCCCTCCTTCAATCAATGTTATCTTCTCTTTTCGATATTAACTAGAGAGGGAGAGAGGGAGGGAGGGGAGGGAGGGAGGATACCTACAGAGGAGTTGACGGCAGGATCCATATTTTGCTGCACTTTTTATGTATACGCACACATACATATAGGCATGTCAATCAATCAATCAGATAGTTACCAATACCATACACACAAGAAAATAAAGCAAGAAAATATAAAAGCCACAAGGCAAAAAAAAAAAAAAAAAAGGACATCTACCATTGCACTTGCACTGATCAAACCAAAACTTAAATTATTTTCGATTCTCTTGCCATGTTTTGTTTGTGTTTGGCATTTGTATGTTGATTTGGTTTGGTTTAGGTAGTAGTTTTTTTTTTTTTTTTCGGCTTGTTCATTCACTTATTTCATCTTTTTTCATTTTAACAAAAAGAAAAAAAGAGAAGAAAAAGGAAAATAGAAAACTTTCCCGGTTTCGCTAAAATAGAAAAATAGAAATCAAGGTTCGAGGAAAAGTTTAAGAGAAAAAGGGGGGGGGTCGCGGAGTGAGAGACGGGGTGGAAGGTGGGGAGAGAGAGAGAAAGGGAGGTTGGGGGGAAATAGCTCAACAAATTTCGGGGTGGTAGTGGAAAGAAGCGCAATAGCAAGAAACAGATGAGACAAAAGTTTCCCTGTAACCCACTCCTCCGATCTAAAAAGCAAAATGGTACTCTTTTTTCAATTTTTGTCTTTCGTCTACTCAGCAGCCTTGGGTGCCTCCTCAGCGGGGGCGGCGGCCTCCTCCTTTGGCTCAGCGGGAGCAGCTGCTTGCTCGGGAGCAGGCTCGGCCTCGGACGACGTCCAGAGAGTCTTGTAGGATGAGTTAGATATTGACTTTCTACCAGGGGAGCATGGAAGATACGTACCAGGTTATCTCTCAGGAGTTGCATGATAAGGGTGGAGTCCTTGTAGCTCTCTTCGCTCAATGTGTCGAGTTCTATAAGTGGAGTTAGTCTTTCGATCCCGTCTAAACATGAATAGGCTGGGAATTGGGACATACCAGCAATGGCGTCATCGAAAGCTTGCTTGGCAAGGTGGCATGCACGGTCTGGGGCATTCAGGATTTCGTAGTAGAAGACGGAGAAGTTGAGGGCAAGACCCAGACGGATGGGGTGGGTTGGGGCAAGATCGGTCTGAGCAACCTCAGTCGCGTTCTTGTAAGCCTCGAGCGACTTCTCAGCGGAGGTCTTGCGCTTGTCGCCAGTAGCGAACTCGGCAAGGTAGCGGTGGTAGTCTCCCTTCCTGTGATTGATATTGGGTTAGAACATGGTACAATTACCGAAAACAAAACTGGATATCAAAGAAAGGGATGCCTACATCTTGTGGTAGAAGACCTTGGACTCGCCAGTCTCAGCGGAGGCAATGAGATGCTTGTCGAGAACATCCAGGATGTCTTCGCAGATCTTGGCCAATTCGGCCTCGATCTTTTGGCGGTACTCCTTGATGAGAGCAACCTGCGACTCGTTGCCTTTCGACTCCTCCTTCTGCTCGATCGAGGTGACAATTCTCCAGGAGGCACGTCTGGCACCAATGACGTTCTTATAGGCAACGGAAAGGAGGTTGCGCTCTTCGACAGATAGTTCCTTGTCTGCAGAAGCAACGATCTTCATGTTCTCCACCATTTCTACTCCAAAGTCAACATCTGCCTGGCTGCTGGGGTGTTTTGGAGTACGGACCTTCGTAGCGCTCGGCCTGCTCGGCCAGCTTGGCGAGATATACAGCATCTTCGTAACCCATTGTGAATTGAGATTCCTGGAGGCGTGTGTTAGCGCGGAAAGAAGCAGAATTGGCTGGCATGTGTGTTTAGCGGCTGATCAGCGGCTCGAAGGCGATGGCGAAATGGGAAAGAGGGGTTGGAAAGGAGGGAAACCATCGCATGTGTGGGCTCCCAGGGCGCGGAATCACCGTCTGGAGCCAGGGCTGATGCGAACAACGCATACACACGGACGAAATACAGGGGAAAGATGGGGGATAAGGGGTATGGGGGTGTTTTTCAGCGCGATCCTGGCGCGGCCCAGAGGTTGCTGTGACACCGAACTCGACCGAAACTCAACAAAACAAAAGGGCAAGATGCATATCAGGCGGGCCAGGGAGACGGCAGCACCGTATATAGAGACAGGACAACCCCAGAAGAATGCGATTCCGGGCGTAGAGCAGCGGACAGGGCTGGCAGGGCGTTGGGGGCCCGATTGAGGCGGTTGGCGTGGAAGGCAATGGAAACACACACAAACAGAGATACGTACCTGAAAAGGACAACGCGTGGCAAAAAACGAGGAGGGGAGAAAGGAGCAGAGTCGAGGAGCGAGCAGCTGGATGGGCGCTGGGGATTGGAGCGAGAAGCGTGGGTGGTAGACGGGGTGAAGTGTCAGTGAGTTGAGTTGAGAGGTGAGGAGAGAGAGTTGGGGGAAAGTTGGATGAAGATAGAGGCGGTTAGCGTCAACGGGGGCGTGTGGAGCGTGCATCAGGTGGTTGAGTAGTCAGCAGCTATCCCCACGCACTTTGCTGCCACGCCCATCACTACAATACACATCTCGTCTTCTACAATTGTCTGTCTGTCTATCCTCTGTCCATGCTACAATTCCCGTAACTTCCCCCTCGTCTCAGTATGTCCATACTATTGATATGGTATCCAGCCAATGTGAAACGCTCAAATTTGCCAAATCCCTTTCAATGTGCGGCTGCATGGTCCAAGACTCCAAAGACTGTCCCACTCCAGTCTATTCCAGTCACCGCCATCACTAAATCTACGCCCAGGCAATGGATGCCTTTATGCGGACGGGTTGAGTTCTTGCATATGGACAAGGCTGGCCTGTAAATAGACGATTTCCCAACACTAATAAAAAGAACCGCTGTGCATTGTCCATCCCTTTTTATATATTTGTTTTTCCTCTCTCTTTGTATTTTCTGCTTGTCGTGGGAATAACTGTGCTGGGAAAGGCATTCCTTGGAACAACACACTCTGGATGGAAGTCGAAAGAATCTCCCCTACCCCACCTCCCCGCTTCGACACACACACAACCTGCTGGCTGATATCAGTGCAGGGGTCTCACAACGAGAACTTGATATTCTTGAGGCGACAGACATGAGAAATAGAATAATTGTCAGGAACAAGTCCATGTATGGTTTTCGGGTATGGCCTGGAACGCCTGGGGGAAAAATGTAGAAGGTCCAAGACTTCAGGGGCTTTGGAGTTCGCTGTCTGGAGCCAGAGATAGCCGCGTATCCTCAGTCTAGACGTAGAGATTAGCAATTCCCGTGCAGGAACCTCCATCCCACAAGCAGAGACCATATCACAGCCCATGTATCCGTCCAGCACTCACAGCGTTCCAACAGGCGCAGTCTTGGACTGCTGCAGTGGCGAATGGGTTGATGTCACGTGGATGCTGAGTCAGGAATGACGCGCGTGGCCTGATTGGGGCAAGCTCGCTCAAACAAACAACCTTGGAAACTGCTCACCACCATCTCAGTGAACGACATCCCATACATACCACACCATAAGTACGCAGTCCTGCCCAGCCATCCCCTATTCCTGGCAGACAAGCTGACACATCCATCTCTCTCCCGCCAGCCCCCATCTCCAGCCTGCTATCCACCCACCTCTACCTCACCCGCTCCCCGCCCCGACACACCCACCCCAACCCATAACAATGCTGCGCCAATCCGCCAGACCTCTGCTCCGCGCAACCCAGCTCCCCCTCAACCGATCATTCTCTGTTGCTGCCAGAAGAATGGGCGAAGGCGACACTGGCGCTCCCCGCGCCACCGGTGCCATGAAAACCGGGTATGCACTATATAACTCATCCTTTCCCCCTCGCCTCTGCATTTTACCACCACGTAGAGCTCGTCCGGTCCAGTTCATGTGCAAAAAGAGGAACAATTACCTATCCTATCCATACAACCGAAGCTGACATATATTCACCCACCCAGAGACTCATGGACCAAGAAGGAAGCCGCCCAGGAATCCATGTATATCCGGCAAAAGGAGCTTGAGAAGTACGTTCCTCCCCCCTTTCATTCAATAGGGAAAACGGAGCATATCAGCTAACAAATCCCCCAGACTCAAGGATCTGAAGAAGAAACTGGAGGCCCAGCGTAAACACCTCAATGAGCTTGATGCTCACATGTACGTTATCCTTAGCCCCGTCACCCACCCATCGTCCAAATGCAAGACTTCAACTAACATCCACTTCTCCCTCATCAGTGACGCCCTCACCAAGGAGCATGGTGGCGAGCAGAACTAAATTTGCTGTCCCTGTCCCGTCCCGTCCCCATCAGCTTCCCGCCTTTCTTAGCTAGCTGCCAATGGTTGTATGCAACATCTACCATATCACATCTCCATCATAAATCTCCTCTCCTGCCCCCTCGCCACGCTACAGATATTGCTGCTATGTCCTAAACCGCCATCGTACCGAATCGGGTGGAGTGACGTGACTGGGGGCGAAGCATAAGCATGTCTGGTTTTTCCTTTGATGTTTTTTTTTGTATATATAAACTGTATACACGCATGTCCTAGCTGTTTCTTTCTTTTTGTTTCTTATCTTAAAAAGCAAAGAAAAAGAAAAACAAATGGATGGAGCAAATTGTTCCCGTTCCTGCACTGCATATCATATCAGACTAACTAAATGGGAGAGAGAAATTGAAGTGGATAATGGAGGTTATTTCCATTGTACTTGAATATGCCCAAGTAGATAGGAGCTAGCAGCTACGTAAGTGAAACAAACTATTAGAATAAATAATACAGATGTGCCATTTATATGAGATCTCTCCCTGTAAGCAGGCAGGTATTATTCTAATTACAAGCACTGCCCAAGTTAACCATCCCCTATTTAAGGAAATCCAATCCCGATCCTAATCCCAAGTGGGTTCAAGTAAAATTCCCTTCTCCTTCCCTATCTTTCCTTGCCGGGAAAATTTGATATTAGAATTAAAAAAAAAGAAAAGAATTAAAACAGAAAATCACTGCAATTTCAACACTAACACACCCAAATCCCAAATCCCCAAACGCACCTCCCCTCCTCCTTTACAACCTTCCCCTCTACCGCCTCCCCATATACGCCCTATAAAAATCATCCGCCGCTCCCCCACCCCCACTCCCAATCCCACTTCCATTCCCACCAAACGACCCCGACCCCGCATGCTGATGTCCAGACATCGACATCGCCCCCCCAACGCTCTGCGACGCGGCGATTTTCGCCCGCAGCGTCGCCGTGCCCTGGTCGATTTGTTGGAGTTGGGAGAGGTGCGAGTTGAGGATGCGGACGATTTGGGAGATCTGTGTTTTTTTTTTTTGGTTGTTTAGTTGATGGATTGAATAGGGTGAAGGGGGAGGGATTGTTTGGAGAGGGGGTGTGGTTATATGTGTGTATAGATATGGAGAACGTACCGGTTCGTCGGCTTTGGTAGTCTTGCTTAGTGTTGCGGAAGCAGTGTTCACTTCTTCGATCATGCTGGTTAGGTCTTGGCCCATTTCGTTTAGGCGCTCGGAGAGGCGCTCGGCTAGTTTGTAACTGTATAGCAGATTGTTTTAGTTAGAATCATCGGTTTTTCTTTTCGTTGTTCAATGGACATGATACGACAGGATAAGGCAAACATACGTCCGTTCCCGTTCCTGATCCGGTCCCTGCAGCGTATCCGCCACCCCAACCTGCTTCGACAACAACGTCTCAACCTCCTGCTCATACCTATCCAGCCACGAACTCAACTCGTCCTGCTGGCCCTCCACAGACGCCAATTGGCGCTCGACTTCCTGCGTAGCGCGCTCCGCGTCGACTGTGTTGCCGTATAGTTTCTGCACCTTTGTCCCGTTCTCAACGAGCATGCGGTCCCATTTCGCGACCTGCTCGGCTTGCTCTTGGAATTCTTTTTGGTATTTTGTGAGATCGGTTGCCCAGCGGGTGATTATCTCGTCCATGGTTTTGTTCTTGAGACGTGATTGGGCGGGAGGGGCTGGGCCGGCGGTTGAGGCACCTAGATTCACCCCGCCGGTGGTGGCGGTTGTTGTAGGCGCGGTTGTGGCGCCAGCGGTGGTAGTAGTGGTTGTTGTAGGAGTAGCTGTTGTTCCTGTTGTAGTAGCTGTCGTTGCTTGAGGCGCCGTCGTGGGAGCCGCTGTAGTGGTGGGTTTATTGATGTTGAACAGACTGGCTGCTGGCTGGGCGGAAGTGGTGGCAGGAGTGGTCGAATCTGCCGCAGCAGTCGTCTTTGGGGCACCTAGGCCGGAAAACATCCCGCCAGCTGGTGCCGGTGTCGTGGTCGATGCTGCTGGGGCGGTGGTGGTAGCTGGAGTGCCACCAAGTGAAAAGAGAGGTTTCTGAGGAGTTTCTGTTGTGGTTGCCGGACTGGTAGCAGGCTTAGAGGGGAAGTTTAATGACTTTTGCGCAGTCTGAGCTCCCGAAGTGCCACCAAGATTGAACAAAGAACCGGACGTCTGGGGTGTAGCTGACGGTGCGGCCGCGCCGAAGAGATTTGGCTTCGCATCTGGTTTTGAAGTCTCCGCGCCTGGAGTTTTCGCGGGGGTGCCAAACAAAGTTCCACCGGATGGAGATTGCGATGGTGCAGCGGCTCCGAAGAGGCTCGGTGCAGCGGGAGATGCCGTAGTCGCGCTTGTTGCCGATGGTGTAGTTGTGGTAGCACCAATGGCTCCGAAAGGAGTGGACGCCGGTTTTTGCCCTAGTCCAGTAAACGCTGGCTTTTGAGCAGCTTGGTTGCCAAAAAGGCTTTGCGCGCCAGCTCCAGAACTCTGAGGCGGTGGTCCCGCTGGTGTCGTCGACGTGTTGCCGAACAATCCTGCGCCTGATGGTGCTGGAGTTGTGCTACCGAACAAACTGCCCGCAGATGCCGGATTCTTTGCTGCTGCACCGAACATCCCGCCAGAGGGAGCCTGGCTCGATGTAGTGGGCTCTGTTGGTTTGGGTGTCTGGCTTGCAGCCCCGAAAAGAGTTGGTGTTGAAGCTCCACCACTTTGTTCTCCGGGTTTGGTAAAGAGATTGGGAGTGCTGGTGCCCGATCCGGCGCCAAAGGCGGGTTTCGCGCCCTGACCACCAAACAAGGAACCGGTTTGTCCTGCAGCTGGTGTAGTAGTATTCCCGAATAACCCCCCTGGCGAGCTCGATGTTGTTGGCGTGCCTCCAATATTTCCAAAGAGATTACCACCGGACGCGTTTTGGCCAAAGGGCGATGCGCCAGCAGAGCCAAACGTCGGAGTGTTGGATCCCCCTGAGGTCGCGGGAGTCCCCCCGAAGGTAAACTGCGGCTTTGACATGCCTGTAGGCGGTAATTCTGCGGCTCAGAAGCTGTGTTGTTGGTCTGGAGGTCAGCAAAGAGCTTGTTGACACTGGCGCGAGCAGGAGACGTACAGGTGTGTAGAGAACGGCAGATGAGAGGGCAGCAAATTCACTCTCAGTCCAAGTCCAATGCTGCCGTGTAGAATCAGAGGAGCAGAGAGGTATGCCGCGAGGGTGAAGCAGCGGGCAGCAGTCTGCCAATATCAATATCAGTATCAATATCAATATCAAAGATGTTCCTGAAGCTTTTTCTGGACGCTCTGGATAATACGGCCTTACCATACCATACACCGTTACACGCACATCGCAGCCACACCAGCTCGACAATACCGTATCCATACCGCCGCCACCTGCTGGCCCCAGACCGCCCTGGCAGAATCGCCGACTTGAAACGTCAATGTTGATTCAACTATTTAATTAACTACTTGGACTGCGGTTGGATACTGCTTGTTGCTTGACGCAAGGCTGTATTCGATATCTAGCACTGCTCTACCTCTGTATGTTTGCTGGGTTTCCGAGACTTGAACCTCCCCGATGACAGAGCGGCGTTCTCGCCCGCCCAGCATCTTGCTGGAGCCGCCTGCGAAGGGGGTTGAGCTGGACGACCCTGGAGCCCAGCCATCCCGTATGTTTTGTTTATTTCCTTGAAATCTAGGAGTACAGCCAGCTAATATGTGTTTGCAGCCGTGGGAAGCGAAGACGACCACTTTTCCGATGCCTCAGAGGGCCGAAGATCCCCCTCCCGCTCTCGCTCCCCATCCCCAGTCCCTCGCACCCGAGTGGAGAAAGTCGATGATTCCCCAAGCTACGGAGAGATACCTGGTTCTCCTGCATACGAGAAGAGAGAGCTGGACGCTGTCCCAGATGAAATTGAGGTTATCGGCAACAGGTCACCTAGCCGGCCGCAATCAAGTGCCAGTAGAAGGTTGTCCCTGGCTCCCGACCAGATCCCACGCACTGTTGTCGAGAAGGTTGATCCAAGTTCTCCAAGCTACGGGGAAGAGCCAGGCACGCCTGCCTACGAGTCTCACAAGGCTGATTCCGCCCCGGACATCATCCTAAAGATCCCCGAATCGGGATCTCGTTCCTCAATTGCCACGGAAGACCCATCGCAGAACAGCGGGCGTGCTAGCCCCGTGCCGGAGACATTGCTTTCCCGTGTCGAGTCTGTACCTGAAGACCAGCCACGACCTCTTAGTGCGCACAGAAGGAGTCCAAGCGATGCTCTTCCCGATGCTATCCAGACAGTGCCAGATGCTCCAGGTAAGCTTCCGCTCTTCCCTACCATCCCCATATATCAGATTTCAGAGGGACGATTGACCGAACCAGGGTCTCCCAATTCTTCGTCGAGTAGATCCGAGCATCGGAGCCATGTACGACGGAAAAGCTCAGAATTGACAGACGACCACGGTGTAGCACACCAGAGTACGGAAGACGCAATTGACGACCAGCAGTCCGGAGACGATTTTGATGACTTTGAAGAAGGCGATGGAGATATGGGGGAAGATGATTTCGGTGATTTCGATGACGCTTTTCAGCAGCCAACGGAGGATGTCGGTCAGGATACAGTTCAGGATATCCCCAAGCAACCTCCTCCACCTTCCTTTGTAAGTAGCCATAGCATAAAGTTGTATCCCAACCATACACGTCATTTAAATGGCCCAGAAATGCCCATCTACAAGCCTATTGAAAGGACAGTAAACTGATCGATGAACAAAAACACAGCCACCCCTCCTGGATTTTGACTCCATAAAAAACTTCCCGGACCTCCTCACAGCAACCTCCTCCCAGCTCGACGACCTCTTCCCCAGCTCCGCCAACCTCTCCACCCTCCCCCCAATCGACCCATTCCCCGAATCCTCCGCAATCTTCATAACAGACCGCTCCCTCTCCCTCTGGTCCCAACTCGTCGCCCCACCCCCCCTCCAACCACCAAACTGGATCAAATCACGCATCCGGCGCCTCTTCCTCGTCTCCCTCGGCGTCCCCGTCGACCTAGACGAGATCCTCCCCGCCTCAAAACAGAAAAAGCTAGTCCTCCCCTCCATAAACCAAGAATCCAAAACCACCACTCCCAACACAACAACGACAGGCGAGCCCCGCAACCTCACCAAACTAAAACGCGACGGCCAACAGCAAGCCCGCTCCTCCACCTCCCTCGACTCCAACCGCTCGCAATCACGCAACAACGAACCACCGCGCCGCCGTGGCCCGCAACCACCACCCGAACTCGACCTCTCTGCTGTCCGCCGCCTGTGCGCCACTACTGACGCGGCGCTGAATGGATTCACGGACGACGAGCTACGGGGGCATATCTCGCGGCTGCAGGAGATGACGGCGCGGGCGAGCGAGGTGTTGGAGTATTGGTTGAAGAGGAGGGATGCGCAGCTTGGTGAGAAGGAGGCGTTTGAGGGGGTTATTGGGAATTTGGTTAAGCATGCGCAGCAGGTGAGGAAGTAGGGAGGTTTTACCTGGTTAACCATAGGGGAGGAGAGCGATCATTTGATTTTGGTGAGGGAAGAATGCGGTTGGAAGCGCGGTACACGGGTAACTATGCTTTGCATATGCATGCATCAACCCATAACATGGCATACCACACCAACCATACCACAAGCAACCCTACCACACAAGCAAGCAAGCAAGCAAGCGAGCGATTATAGATTTCAGAAGGGGATTAGCGAAGGAGGCCAGGCCAGAGCAAAAACGGGACAACAAGGGAGAAAAGTAAAAGAGAGGAAGTTACTCGGTTGGTTCAGACGAAAAAGAAAAAAGCAGGTTCTTTTTTTTAATTTTTTGTTTCGTTTCTTCACTTCTCCCTTTCTCTCTTTTCTTCTTTTTTTCTCATCTGCTGCATGCCGCTGTTGTCTATCTACCCTGACTTCCTCCATTTTTAAACCCCGCCCTTTATCCTTTCTATTATATACTTACTTTTCTTCCCCTCCTACCGGCGCGGCGCCCCTGGTGGGCTTTTTTTTTATTCATTATATCTCAAATTTAATCTACCTTTTTCTTCATCTTTTTCTTCTCCTTTTTTCTTCTTTACTTTGCTTTCTTATTGATATGAAAACTTCTAATACATAACTTATCCCCTATTGTAATAACATTACCGATATAATATATACAATATTATTTAATACGTGTGTTTTAGTTACTTCCAAACATAGGTTTTTTTGGTCTTTCTTTTTGGACTATTACTGTACTGGGCTTTTAAACAGGTTTCCATATCCTGTCTGTGTGTGTGTGTGTGTTGGGGGGGGGGGGGGGTTATGGTGATGCGGGACTTTGCATGTGCATGTGGAATAAAGTCTTTTAGAAAGGGGGAACACGTCCCGAAATGAACTAATGGAGTACAGTACATTTTAGCAAATTGAAGAAGTTAATGTTTAGATGTGCATATTTAATAGCTAGAGGGATGTAAATGATAAGAGCTATTTACATAAGAGAGAGGAGTACGTCAATGTCTACAATCCAAATGAATGGATTCTGTAGCTATGTATAAGATAGTTGCAGTTTAAGATGAAAGACCTCTCTCTCTACGCAGGAACAACCTCAATGGAAATTAAACCACCTTCACTCTTTAATATCAAACATTACACCTCATTCATTGTTAAGATTAAAAATATAAACTAGTTAAAGAATACCATACACTCAAAAAAAGTGTAACATCAAAGCTTGCCGTCCCATCCCATCTCCTTACATTAATCCCATCCATTTAAACGCCTTCCATACCAGTTCGCCAAAGACGAACGAACAAACAGATAAAACAAAGAGCCCTCTCCCTTCCCCTTCTTTTTCTTCGCCAGATACCATAAAGGGGGGACGTGCAAAAAAGAGGAAGAAAAAAAATGAGAGAAGAGAAGCCACATGTAAAACAGACGGGACCATCTTTTCTGATGTATCCTCCCGTGAGTGCCGACCAGCAAATCAAATAAAACGCAAACTTGCGGGGTATAAGGCAAAAAAAGAAGGCGATTAGCAAGTAGTAACATTGAAAAGAAAAACAAAAACTCGTTCGGTATCTCCACATTTTTTAGGATAACCGTAACAGGCGAGGCCATGGACACCATGGGTCACGGGCAGGCTGTATTAAGAACTAGGCCGCACTGCTTTGTAAGCTAGTCAAGTTCTATAATTTCCGGGCTCGGATTATTCGGCGGATGCGAGGAGGATGCTGCTCGACTGGTGGAAGGTGATTCCGCTTTAACACTATCGTGTTCATCCGACACTCCCCTCTTGCGTTTCAGCGAGCTTGATTCGCCCCGTTTTTGTCCTTCGACTCGAGGTTCCCAGGTCCCATCTGGCCCCACAAGGATAGCTTTCGTGTCTAGTAACTTGACTTCCTCAAGCTTGCAGCGGACGCCTAGAAGAAAATCGTCGATGATAAGTGATTGAGGACGACTGTCGTTGCCGCAGATGGGACATTTCCAGTCCTCTGCCATGCCGTGGCCTTTCTTAGCCCTTGACAGGCGCGTGCTAAGGTAGGTTTCAAGGTCAAAGCATTCCATATGGGAGCAATATTTGCCTCGCGCGGGTGTATTGAGGATCCGGGCCATAAAAGGATCGATCAGATCAATTGTAATGTGATCGTCAATGACTGTGAGCTCGTCGTCATCGTTATTCGAACAAGTAAGCCGCTCCTTGAGCTGGCCAACGGATGCCGCCAAAGGTAAGTGTTGAACAGCCGCACGGACTCGTTTATGTTCAGCGTATTCGAGGACCTCTAAAGCCATGTGGTAGGATGATTTATTAAACTCGGTGCTGCTCCAAAGAAGAGTCAATGATATTTCATTTAACCCTTCCTTGATAGAGCTTGAGATATTTAATGGTAGATCACGGCCATGTTGCGCTTTCCTACGCACGAAATGCTCAGTGCCATTAACATGAACGTAAATGGCAGTGGGCCAAGCAGTGTCTAACACAGCCCACTGGTGCTCCGGTGGCGGTTGACTTTGTGGAGCCAGTTTAGTGCACCGCAACTGGTATGATTGGAATCCATCCAAAACCCCCCATGCCTTAGGGCCGTGTTCCTCAGAAGGTAGCTGGGTAGGGAGTTTGCGGAACTTTTCCGGAGAAACCATGAACTGCCATTTCAGTATTGGTGGGTGACTTGTAATGGAGGATGGAGGAATAGCAAAGGATCGAAGAAAGTAAAGTAGTTCTGGCGGTTCGTTGCTGGCCCCCAAAGCTCTTGTTGTTTCCCTGAGGTGGGCCTGATGGAGTCCGACGACAAGAGGATTTGGATTCACCGTTGTCGGCATGAACCCTAGCGGGGGAAGAAGGAGGGTGCCTTGATTTGAATGACCGGAAGTACTTTGGGGTGTGATGCCTTGATTTGAATGACCGGATGTACTTTGGGGTGTGACAGTGTTCGGGTGTGCCTGAGGGGTTGGATAAGGTGGAAGGCCAGAAGCAAACATAACCTCGTCATTTGGCGGAAGAACATGCTGCAATGGGACAGGCGGAACAAAACTGGTAGGAGATCGGACTCCAGGCTCCTGTTGAATTGAGTGCAAGCCGTTTGGAGGCCGCCCCACGAAGGAAGTCTGGCCTGATTGCGACTGTTGCTGAACGATATGTGATGCGGTTGCTGGATGCTGCCAGTTTACCTGGCGATGAATTTGCTGGTTCGCAGGCTGCTGCAAAGACTGGGTCCTTTGAATGCGAGGTTGAGCCTGAGAAGCCGGCCTACGTCTGCGACCCTGAGATTGAATAGGAGGATAGGGGCTGACATGCTGTCGAGGTTGCTGCTGCAGAATCTGGTTTATTTGATCCTGGACTTGAACTTGAGAGGCAGACATGGTACGTTGTATCGGAGGTCGGTGTAAGTTTTGATTTGGAGCTTGGGTCCCCGACATGTGTTGTGGGAGGGATTGACCTAATCCCTGGTTTTGGGAAGGCTGACGAATCGTCGGTATTTTCTGGTCCCGTATTTGCTCATACATTTTCCTGATGTTTGCCTCATCGGCTTGAATCTGGCTGGGGGGAACCGGGTCGGAGGTGTTCATTCGAGAGAGGCTATGGTCGTACAGCTGCTGATTTCTATGAAAAACGCTCGAAAATATTTGAATGGTGCTGTCAGGTCTCGGCCCTCCTATTCGACGGCAACAAGCAACAAATATGATGTACTGGAGAGTTAGTGATGGGAGGGCTAAATGCTGTAGCAACTCGCCGATGACAAGTGGGGGATATCTGCGAGATATAATTGTGGCTTCAAAGCTGGGCCAGCGATCTGACAATAACCCCAGAAATCGCATCACCTCGCCTAGCGTACCGGTGTATCTTGGGACGTTGTGGATCATGGTTTCAATGGAGGCAGGAAATTCAGCACAAGCTCGAACAAACTGTTCCGAGAGAGTGGAATTGTTGACAAGTAAATCCGACACGATATTAATACCATCCATCTGTCGGGTTCCGAAATTATGAAAACTTGCGGCGAGAAAGCTCGGGTCTAGACAGTATATTTGATGAAGGGCAATGTAGAACCAATCCTGTTTGTCGCAGGCAGTCCGTAACAGTACAGCACGACGGGATTCGACACTATTGGGAAGGCGCGGGAGCTGGTCGACACGTGGAATAAGCGCCTTGAGGGACAATTGGGGAGAGGGCTGTGGATTCGCAGTTCTTTGCCCAGTTCGAGCCATGCCCGGCGTTGGTCGTGATCCATTAACAGAGTGTCCATTTGGCAGTCGAAAATCCTGACCGGCTGGAGAACTTTCTGTTGTCGTTCGGGCCCGTTTATCTCTATGCGGGTCTGATGTTCCAGAAGTTCCTTGTATGCTCGTGGCTTGGGATATGCTTTGTGGCGGATAGATTGCGGTATTTGTTGCTGTAACAGGCGGATTCACTGTCATATTCACAGATTGGCCGACGATGGATTGCTGCTGAAGGGCCTGTTGAGGCGACGGTGGGTTCATTCTTTGACAGGCGGCAGGGAAATCACGATGCGGAACGGACTCACTCGTAGCTCTCGTGGAGGAGCCATGGCTTGGATTTGGAGAGGGAAGAACCGTTAATTGCTGATCATTGGTAGGCGCACAGGTCGACGGCTGTTCGGCTTGAGAATTCGGTATATGCGGGGAGTTTGAAGCCGATGAACGACCAGGAGGGTATGACTGCTCTACAGACACAGGGGAGATCGGTAGAACTTCTGCTGACGATAAAGATGCAACTGGACCTGGTGTAGTCGGGGTGCATCCGCTTTCTATATCTGCTGCTGGCTTCTCTTTGGTCCTTTCATTCCTGGGTGCTGGGACAGGAAGTGCAGAAGCGGCTCCGGGCTTGGGCGGCTTTTGGGGGAGCGGATGCCTTGTTTGGGTTGAATTTGTAGGTATGGCTGGCGCAGGGGCCGGATTGGTACTCAACATCCATGACTTTTGCCGGCCACCCATAAATCGATTGAGCGTTGAGTTTTGAGATGCGATTTCATGTCCAGAAATGCGGGCATTAAGCGAGGGACGGCGGGTATGCTGTGGTTGTTGCGATAGTGGACTCATGTTAGAGAGGAAGCATCGTCCAACACATTCACTTAAACCAGTCTGAAGGTATGTTGCGAGACGGTCGTGGCACGCAGGATAGGTCTCTGGCGATCAGGGGGAAGTTAGTAAATAATAAACCAACAAAGTCGCGTGGGAGAGGATAGCGGCATGGGAGGAGGGAACCCACCGGCATAACTGAACAAAGAGCGCGCGAAGACAGCATGAGATTGGAGGGGGTAGGGGAATGGCCGAAAATAAGAGAGGATGACTCCCCCATGCAATTCACCTCAGCAGCAGTGATATGAGCGCGACGACAGTGTATCAAGCCGGATGTTGAGGAATGTGAGCTATCCGAATTGAAGTTGGAGATTCCTCATGGCGATATGTGTCTTATGTAAGCGGCGGGTGAAGCTGGCGGGATGCGCTAGCACGAAATAGGCTAGCGTGGCAAACAGTGAATGGGCGGGGTGATCAGTACGGTATGGTACAGATGTTACGGGTGTTGGGGCCATATTGTGGCAGACTGCCCGGTAATAATGGTACGACATGGTTGTGCCGCGTATTAAACTAGTCACGGGACCCCGGCTTCGTCTGGGCCGGAACAACAATCGGCCGGCGATATTAAGAGCCGCCTCGACGACGTTGCGATATTTCGATTAATTCGTCGTCGTCTTCTCCGTCTCCAAAGCCAGCATGCCCATTTCCGCCATCTCATCTGCATCTGCGTTTCAACGGCCTAGCCTTGTGTCCCTCGATCTCATTCGGTAATGCGTGGTGTTGGACGTGGCAGCAGGATCCAAGTGTGTTGGCCCTGACCTGTCTCAACCACGTTTAGCCAACATCGCCCACACCCCAGAGCTACACAGCACCACCTCGATCCCCACGCACCGTTTTCGTGCAAACCTCATCTCCATATATCGGCACGCCTGCCAGCGCCGTTTGGACTTCTTTATTTCCGTCACAAAACGTTGTTTTGCAGCTATCCTTTTTCCCGACACTGGGCCACTAGCTCCCTTCCCCTCCTCGCGAGGCGTCTGTAGTTAGTGTCTCGCCTTGACTCGACCCCCGAATACCTTCTCGCTCGCCTACACGAATTCATTGATCAATTTCGACTTTATTGCTTGGCCTCGTACCTTACGACGGGGGCCATTACTCTGCAATCCCGTCACCGAAAACCCCCGTTTTTTTTTTTTATATTTCGGGGTAGCTCCGCCGTCTGAAAATTCCCTCTCCCTATTTCGGGCATCACACGATATTGATCGCTCCGTACCGTCCTTGGGTCCGGTATTCTGCGCCGATTTCTCCTTTGAAACGGATCAACCGGCTCTATCAGTCAACAATGCCACATACACCGGAACTCCCACAGGGTGTACGCCCAGGGGATGTGTTGATCGTTGTCCGTGAGTATTTATAGCTTTCTTATATATACATGTATCCTAGATTCAGGCTAATCAACGAATTACATAGATGATTTTGAAGCTCGAGGAGCCGACGAATTAACCCTTCGCCGAGGAGACAAGGTTGAACTCCTAGAACTCGATGAAGGCTTCGGGGACGGATGGTACCTGGGGAAACACATAATTGAGAATCGAACCGGCCTTTTCCCTGGCGGTAAGTGTCTCTTTGCATCGCCACTTAGATCTGAGCTGATAGATGGTAGTCTACACCACAACCGCCCCTAAAATAAGTGTTCGGCAGCCAGCCAGCCAAGCTTCGAACTCGTCTACTACGTCTAAACCCAGGCGAAATAGCGAACCTTCAGGATCACCTAAAGTGGTAGAAAACTCCGCGGACCCCGTTTCACCGGGCTCAAACGACGATATAACCCCCCAAGCATCACGACAAGTTAGCGGGACAGATTTCAAGCCTCCTACTTCAGAATCGAACGAGTCAACAACGCGGCATCAGCAGGGGCCCAATACCGCACCACCGCCGGCTTCTACAGTCCCGCTCTCCCCTACTGTCCAAAGGACCATCAGCGAAGCGATGTCGTCTCGAAGAAATGGCGAAGATAGTCCGGTGATGAATGAGACCTTGAGTGTCATTGACGAACACATAACCAATTTCAATACCCCCCGCCACAGCTTCGTTGCGCAGGAACCCCGAAACCCCAACGATTCCGGCAGCGAATACAGCAGCCATATAGATCATAGAATGTCGTACATTCCCGGAGCAGAGACAGACGAAGAGGAGGAAGCTGGATACAGTGAATCTACCATCAGGAGCTGGGATCCCCGGCAGACTTCCCAACACCTTCGCGAACTCGGCGTCGATCCAAAGCATTGCGACATTTTCGAGGAACAGGAAATCACAGGGGATGTTCTTCTGGAGATGGACCAGGAATTCATTTACATGAAGGAGTTCAACTTTGGAGTCATGGGAAGAAGACTGAAGACGTGGCACATAATTAAGACTTTCCAAGAAGAGGTGAAAGGAATCAAGCGACCACGTCAATCATCGTCGACTTTCTCAGGCCGGGATAGTTCTGCCGACGAATTTGATCGTTCCCAGAGTCGCGCGGGCGGTTCTTTCCTCCCGAGAATCCCAAGCCTAACCGAAGGCCAGGGCAAAAACCAACGCAGGTCGCGAGGCACTTCGTCTCCAAAACCGCCTTCAGGAGTAACAGCCTCCATCTCGTCAACTCTCAGCAGCAACGCGTCTCCCGTTTCTCCGTTGTCCCAGTCCATGGGTCTCGATTCCTCCTCAAGGCCATCGGCAGCATCCGTTCGCCAGATCAACCACGCTCGCCCGCACTCATCGATGGACAGCTCTCCTATGTCCCCGCCCCCGAATATACGAACGTCCAAGGCAAACCACGGGGCCTCTGGTGACAAAAAGTCGTCTTTTGATAGAGGATGGACAATGGCAGGAGGGTCGCAAGGCCTCAATAACCGGCCCGATGGTGCTTCTGGTGACCCCATTCGCCAGCAGACATTCCCTGGTCTCGATGCTGCCGACTCGGAATCATCTCTCGCGGTGGACTCGGCAGATTTGGATAGAGGTTATTTCTCCGGTGGCGAATTAGACATGCGAAAGTCGCGAAATGTTCTAAAGAAACAACACAACTCATCAGGTCGAAGCTACAGCCATTCGAGGAATTCTAGTGCGGCTGACGATTTGAAACAACTCCGCAATAAACGACACTCGCGGTTTGGAAGTGCAGATTCGATCCGAGATTTGGTACCGCATATTTCCACCTCGTCCAAGATATACCAGAGTGGATCGCTAAAAGGTAGACCTGGGGACCATCGCACCAAGGAGTCTTTTGGTGATCAATCGCATGCCCCCACTGTGACAAATTTAGAGGGAAATAATTCCCCGAGCCACGGCATATTTTCTGCCTTTTCACCCTTGTATTCGAAAACAAACGAAGAAGGCTCCGGGCGCTCCTCCCCCTTGCCCTCTGCTCATCTTAAAAATGTTGCTCCCAAGGTTCGTCGTGCGATAGGCTTGCGCGCCATATCGGACGCAGTCACCGGCAATGAGAAGGCGTTGGTGTCATCTCCTACATCCATAACTTCTAATAAAGACTCGCCAAAGTCACCAACTAGAACAAATTCCAGCACACCATCTGGTGCATCGAAAAGTTTCGAAATGGAGAGCACGGATGGTTCTGGGAAACCTATTGAAGGTGCCTTCGCATTGGTAACGTTGCCAAAGGCCACGGCTGCGCGCAGCAAATCGAAGAAAGACACGAGTGCGTACGTCCGAGGCCTGGAAAAGAAGACTCCTCAGGAACAAATGATCGGATGTGATTATTGTGGTTGGATGAAGAAAAAGTCCTCCAACTTGATGACCACATGGAAGCCGCGGCTTTTCGTTCTTCGAGGACGTCGGTTGTCATACTATTATTCGGAGAATGACACGGAGGAGCGGGGGCTGATCGATATCTCATCTCACCGAGTTTTCCGCGCGGACCAAGACACGATTACTTCTCTCCATGCTACAATCACGGGGGCAAAGGCCTCGCCAACATCCCCAATGAATTTCAATCCTCCTTCTCCAGACACGGACATAGTGTCGGATATATCACCGCGACCGAAGTCAACCTCTTCCGATGCGCCCTTTATTTTCAAGCTGGTTCCACCAAAAGCAGGATTGTCCCGCGCAGTTCAGTTCACTAAGCCCTCGATCCACTTCTTCCAAGTCGACAACATCCAGCAAGGTCGTTTGTGGATGGCAGCTTTGATGAAGGCCACGATCGAGAGGGACCTGAACTTGCCTGTCAGGACCACGAATAAGCAAAAGACGATTAGCCTGAAGCAAGCTCGAGCTACAAACCAACGTCCTCCTGCGCTCATGGCCGCAGAAGCCAGAAACAACCCTGAGAAAAATCCCGATTCTGAAAGCAATGGGCATGCCGTACAGGGCCTAAACATCGAGACTCCCGAGACAAATGGTGACGGTAAAAACGCTTCAAACGAGTTGGAGAAACTGGAAGTGAGCGATACTGGGTCTTCCACTCTGGTTTCGTAGGCTCTGCCTAGCTCAGCCCGTGCCTAAAGGAGTTTGCAGGAGTGCCGGATATATCTACCAACTTCAAGGATGTCGCTCCCGAATACACCTTCCACTGTTGTATACCGGCTTTTATCGCATTGACCTTTTGAACCGACTAGTAGCAATATTTCCCTTCCTTTATTTACTGCAAGCCTTGATTCGTTCCTTTTGTGTTTCTTTCGTTTTCCTTGTATGCCTGTCTGGGCCGGAGTTGACAATATGGCGCCCTCGAGATATACCCTTCATTTGGAATATTTTCTTAAACGCGATGATATGAACTGAGATGAGTCCCGAGGGGGGTATGGGCCAGAATTTGAGCCACTGATTCCAATAATTTGTGCAGGGTTCTGGCTTGCTGTGGGGAGAATATACGGTTATTTATTTAGCTCTTCAGGTAATGATCGATATGTATAATATTTGACAGTAATGGAATCCATAATATTCGAGTTTCAATCAATTTCCATATCTCCATACTAGAGCGGCGACTGTGGTTGCGGTGTTCTGGATATTTATTGGACGGCAAGGACACTGAGAGATTTAAAACCCGCCCTCCGCTCCTATTTATTTATTTTGCCGCAGACTGGCACCTCTAACCATCCCCCATTACCTATTGCATGTCTTATTTATGAGCATCTTAGACAACTACTTTGACAAACCTTGGAACCTAAGTAGTTATCTCAAAAACCTCCAATGCCTGCACCTCAATGCCTCTGCACGCCCTCCTCCGCCGCCTCCTCCGCATCCTCCTCCCCATCTCAATAACCCTCACCACCTACCTCTATCTCTACCCGCTTTTCACCACTTGCGCCTTTCCCCCTCCAGACTCCTCGTCAACCTCCTCCGCGTTCCTAACCACCCTCCGCCAACACGTCAGCCCCCTCGACGCAGCCCTCCCACCAACCCGCCTCGCCCCCTTCCGCCTCCTCGTCCTCGCCGACCCCCAACTCGAAGGCGACAGCTCCCTTCCAGACCCAGACGACGCCCTCCTCCACCGCCTCACAGCCCACTGGGCCCTACTATCCTCGTCCCAATCATGGCAAGATGCAGTCTCCGCCGCCCGCGCCTGTCTCGCGCACCTGGTGCGTGCTGATATCCCCGTCTCGTTCCGCGCGGCGCGCAAGCGGCTAGACCTTTTCGGGAACGATTTCTACCTCGCGCATATTTACCGGTCGTTGCAGTGGTGGACGAGGCCGAGCCATGTCACTGTCCTGGGAGATTTGATTGGGAGCCAGTGGGTGACGGATGCGGAGTTTGAGTGGCGGGCGTGGAGGTATTGGAATAGGGTTTTCCGGGGCGGGAAGAGGGTTGAGGATGATATTGCGGTGACGGGGACGGAGGGGTATGATCGGGATGTGGAGGTTGAGCTGGATGGGATGGGGATGGGGGAGGAGGACTCTTCCGCGGCTTGGTCGAGGCGGATTATCAACATTGCGGGAAATCATGATGTTGGGTATGCGGGGGATATCAGCGAGGGACGCATGGCGCGGTTTGAGAGGGAGTTTGGCAGGGCAAATTGGGATATCCGCTTCCAGTATCCCAATCTCGGGGGAGGGAAGAGTACAAATGCTACGACTTCTACTACTACTACGGATGGCAGATCCATCCCATCAATCCACCTCGTCGTCTTCAACAGTCTAGCCATGGACTCCCCCGCCCTGTCCCCCGCCATCCAATCCCGCACATACACCTTCCTCAACGACGTCATCCACCGCTCCCACCCCGTCGAGGACCGTTCAACCTTCACCTTATTCCTCACCCATCTCCCCCTCCACAAGCGCCAGGGTGTATGCGTAGATGCGCCTTACTTCGCCTTCCACGACGAAGATGATAAAGATATGCCTGAGGGGGAGCAGCCGAGATTCAAGGCCGGTGGACTGCGCGAGCAAAATCATCTTAGCGACCATGTGAGCCATTTGGGCATTTTGCAGGGTGTCTTTGGGATGAGTGGGAATGAGGACGCTGTTGCGAAGGGGAGGGGAAGGAATGGGCTCGTCCTCACGGGCCATGATCATGTTGGTTGTGATGTTCTGCATTTTGTTAATCGGACTACGGATGATGCAGATCCAGAAGCACCACCCCCTCCACCCTCCTGGTCCTGGGACGCAAAGCGATACCCCCGACACCACGTTCGGCGTCCCGATGTCGATATGGAAGAAGCCCAGACACCGCATGTCAGAGAAGTCACCCTACGCTCCATGATGGGCGAGTTTGGCGGGAACGCAGGGTTCCTATCTCTTTGGTTTGATGATGGTGATGATGCTGGTGTTGGCGAGTGGAGATATGCGATTTCGACGTGCCGGTTGGGCGTGCAGCATTTTTGGTGGGCTGTGCATGTTGTTGATCTTGTTACGGTTTTGGTGGGTGGGCTTGTTGGGTTGGGATGGGTTTTTGGAGCTGGTGGGGAGGGGGTTGGGAAGGGAGTTGGGAAGGGGGTTGTTAAAGGGGAGAAAAGGGGTGGGAAGGTGGATGGGGAGAAGAAGGGGAAGAAGTAAGTAGCTGGAGAAGGGTGAGTGAGAAAAAGGGGGGGGGATTGGATAATATGAATTGGATGAATGGCAATGGCTGTGTAATGTATGTATATATATAACTACCTAATCTATAGAGCGCAGAGAACGGTTTAATCACTGGCATTATTATTATTGGGTTAATGAGCTGAAGTTTTGCTGCTGATTGAATCAAATATAAGCGCAGGGTACGTGGGTGTTACCTTCAATCATTATACCTAACGTAGAGGATATATGCAGGCGTGCGCAGAAAATAGCAGCATATCAGGCAATAAATATGTACCGAGATTTATATATATCCCATTTCAAAAGAACGGACTACGGAATTAAACGCTGATTAAGATTGTAAATAAATGAGATTTCATATAGGGGTTTGTAAAAGGGGGGAGGTATGGTGCGTTCTTCCATCGCCGGCTAACATTTACCAAGCCATAGTGAACATTCATAGCATTCATACATGCGGAGTCGATTGGGAAAAGAAAAGGCGATGGATGGGCAGAAAGATATGTAATTGGAAAGCATTTATGTTAGTTATGTAATCCCCTTTTCCTCATTCGCGGTTTCGTTTGATTGATTCCAGTTTTCCTTCTGCGGCCGTTTGTTCTGGAAATTTGTTGCGTTTGGCGTTTATGATTGTCGTGTAGTTTTCTCGAGAGATCGTAGTTTTGACGGAGGTATGCAGGAGTGTCGGATACTTGAGGATGCGCAGTGTCGGTAGGGAATGAGAAAAAAAAAGGGGGGGGTCGTCAATTGGGAATTATGGATTTTCTTTTTATATTCTCTTTGGAAAGAAAAAAAATCGTATTCATGAAAAAACAACGCCTTGAATTGATTTGTTTATCATTTTCAAACTAAACCATCACAACCACCCCGTCACAACTTCATTTACACGACGACACCGGAGTTGGCCGCAATACGCTGTTGATTGGAAACGTTAGGCGTCATCATTTAAAGAAACACAGGGGAAAGGGGGATTGTATAGCTTACAGGCCACAGGTCCGTAGCTTCCTTTCCAATGGGGCCGGTGATGGCCGAGCCCTTCATTTCACCCTTGGCGTTGACGATCTAAATAAGAGGGATGGAATCAGTAATTTGTATTTGACAAAGGGTGGCAGGTGTATGGGCGGATGAATGGACGGATCAGATAGATGACGCATGGTCCGTTTCGAGTGATTTCACAGCCCTTGAAGGAATGAACAAGGAGAAAGGTCGAAAAGCTCTGGATCGAGCCATCCCATCCGTTCCAAGCCAAAACACTCCCCCTACCCGGGTCATCAACTTCGAAACGGACAAACACGTCCCATCCCATCCCATCCGCCCACAAAAATAAATATCGGAAACTCACCACACCGGCATTATCCTCGAAGTAAAGGTAGATGCCGTCAGCCCGTCTCCAGGGCTTGCTCTGTCGGACAACGACGGCGGGCATGACCTTCTTTCTCAGCTCGGGCTTTCCCTTCTTGACGGTGGCCATGACCATGTCGCCAACACCGGCGGCGGGCAGGCGGTTGAGGCGGGCACCGATTCCCTTGACGGAGATGATGTACAAGTTACGGGCACCGGAGTTATCGCAGCAGTTCATCACGGCGCCGCTACATGACGATATATGTTAGTCTTCCCGAATCCTGGATTTGGAGATTTTCTGATCGGATGGCTTGGGTTTGATATTGGAGGGGTTGTAGAATTGGTGTATATCGGAACGATTTCGGGGTATGTATCAAAACGAGGGGTTTTGTTTTTCGCTCGTTCGGATATGATTTTTTTGGACGGGGTTCAAAAACGTACACAGGCAGACCGAGAGTCATCTTCAGCTTGTTGCCGGCAGCACCGCCACGACTGTTCGTCAAAAAAAATATCCGTCAGCATTCGTCTCCCTCCAAAAAAACCCTTCTCCCGAAAACCCTTCAAATCTCAAAATTCCGCGTCTTTCGCTGTTCCTTCAATTTTTTCCCTCCCGCTTTTTTCACAGTTCGTGCGGTTTCCCTTGTCCTCGCAATATCTCCATCCTGCGCTCTCTTTCCGTTCCTCCTGCGCCTCCAAAAACAAGGGACGGGGGCAATTGCTTACCCTCTCTTCGACATGGTGACTGGATATGGGTATTAACCGGGGGAAACGGGAAAAAAAGGGATATCCGGTGGTCGTGAGGACTGGGCGCTGGGGTTGTTCGATTGGCGACGTCGACGAGGTTGAATCCGCGATGTCGAATTTCCTTCTGAGTGTTTGGCTTTCGCTTAGTGTGGGTTGAAGTCTTGGCGGCAGCCTAGCCGTTTCGGGCGTGGCGTGGGCCGGCGGTCACGGGACTTGCCCTAAGGCTAAGCAGATTTGGGCATTGAGATTATGTGAGCGATATCCCGACCGCTTGGGCAGACTGACCCCTTTTATATTCGAGATTATCTACAACTGTCTTTTGTTTATTGACTACCTCCCAATCTGGATATATTACACTACGATGAAGATGAAACTAATATGCAACGCGGAAGCCACCCGTTATATGAACAAACCCCGCGGAGACAAGGCGCTTCTATCAAAAACTAACCTCCACCTTACCCCTTTTCTCAGCCCTATCCCCCTCCATGTCCCCCTCCAACCTCCCATCGCCTGACTCCTCCCTCCCCTCAATAACCTGTGTGCCCACTAGCAAATCATCTACAGACTCCCCCTCTAAAAACCCTTCACTCGCCACCAACCCCTCAAACCTCTTCTTACCCTGCAGGCTGTCTTCCCCATATGCCCCATCATACCCCTTGGGAAACGTCCGATTGGGTAACGCCAACGACACAACCGTATAAAACACAAATGCACATCCAAAGGTAATCACCCAACCAGACCCATACATCTGAATTGCTGCGGGCGCCACCAGTTCCGGCCTATACGCCCCAATCAACCCCGGCAGCCCAAACAGCATTCCCGCCACCCAGCAGCCCGTCGATTTCAGATTCCAGCCCATTGTGAAATAATACAATGAGTCTTTGGATGGGTTGTAGAGGGAGGGAACATGGATGTTGCCCCGCTTCGTGATGAAGTAGTCGGCGATGACTATGGCGCAAAGTGGTGCCATGAAGATCCCATAGCTGCCTAGGAAGGTCAGGAAGCCTTGGGCGTCTTTCAGAATCTGCCAGGGGACTACGGCGATGCCGAGGATGGCACAGAGGACCTGGCCCCGGATGATGGTGAAGTAGCGCGGGAAGAGACCGGTGAAGTCGGAGCCAAAGGGCATGGTGTTTGCTATTGAAGGAAAATAGTAGTGTTAGTTCCTCTATCAGGGGAACGCTGGGAGACGATCATTACGCATACGTACCGCCAATGTTCGTGCCCAGGACAGACAACCCAAACCCAACAGATGCAAAAAAGCATCCCGCCCTCGCGGCTGGTCCCCACATATTATCCAAAATGGCAGTGAGGAGATCCCACTGGTTCCAGTACGCTTCACCAAATATACCCATGGCGGATGAAGTCGCGCCACAGCCGAGGAAGAAGATTATTGTCTTGCTGGCGAATATCGAAAGCACCTGTGGCCAACCCGCATCGCGGGGCGTCTTGACATACCGAGTGAAATCAGGCTGGTTCACAAGCAGCGGCGACAGTGTCCCCATAACAGAATTGATCCCATTAAGCATCGCCCATCCCAGCGCAGAGCCCTTCACCTGTACATCCGACTTCAGCGAATCAACCCCCAGCCCACCCCCATATCGAACACACCACCCAAACACCCCAAAACACGCAATAGGCACCACAACCGCTTGCGCGGCGAAAATAAACCGAATCCGTGTCGGGTGCACAAACTGGAACGGAAACTGAATGAACCAAAACAGGAAAAAAGCCAATAAATCCCTTGACGTCGTGCCCGAACTCTCAGGCAGATGATTCGGCATCTTATACCACAGGTCCCCAAAAATACACCGCAGCGTCACGCTTAGCAGCATCCCCCCGTAGAACGACTGCACACCGTACCAGATGATCGCGACCACGGCCCGCAGCGCGACGAAGAAGTACGCACCGTACATGCCGAAGATCCCCCGCGCGAGCACGGGGTAGCCGATGTGGTAGGTTGCGCCGGGGCGGGCCATGCCTAACGCGACGAGGGAGGCGATTACATTGGCGACGATGGCTGCGAGGAGGGCTTGCCACCAGGTCAGGCCGACGGCGATGAGACTGGCGCCGTTTCCCCATTGGTTGGAGTTGAAGGCGGCCTGTGATGCGGAGAGTGTCGGTTAGCGCTTTTTACATATTTATGGGGGGTTCAACGGCGCGTTCAAAGGGGACATACGCTCCACCAGTAGTAGCTGAGTGACAGCCTTTGGGATTTCGTTAGCAAGTGACATACTCGGTTGGGAGTAGTTTTTTTTCCTGGATACGATAAGGTCCAAAGGCATCGTCTACTTACCATGACCAGGTCCGACGTTCAGGAGGCGATGGCAACAAATCATGATTCACCCATTGTGAGGCCTCTGTCGTTTCATTGTCCGTCTTGACGAGTTTCTTGATATCGGGCTTTCGAAGCCCTGCAAGGCGAAATACGGCCATGTGCCTTCGCTTCTTGAGCAGGCCACCAAATAGTAGCCAACAAGTTACAACAAGCAATTGCGATTTAAGAAGCAAAGGAAATTGACAACTATAGCTAGGAGAAGGGGGTCTGGAAGAGCTGTAAACGGCAGCAACCGGCGGACCGCATCTTTATGTTTATTGTTACCCTCACCCGCCCCCCCTTGGTGCCAGCATCCAAACTTACGATCTACAATGATTTGCCATGCATTTTCCTCAGCGTTGGATTCTCCTTATCTGGATGTAGTCTCTCTTCCGCCCTGGTACAGGGCGAGATAACGCTGTAAAAAGCTGCATTGTTATTGGACCGTGGAACTCAGGAGCTAAGGTGGAAGCTAGGGTTGGGTCCTTGAATGATATGCAGACGCGATAGGGATTGTTTTCATGTTTTTCCCCCCTTTGGTAGATTGCTGCTTTGGAGGTTGGCCCTTGTCGATAAGAGATTCTGTGGAGCTCTGCTTTGGCGTTTACATCGTCCCCCGGCTTGGTTTTGTACTCCTGTAGGATTGTATGTTGCTGGTTTGAGCCACATGGAAGAGGTCACTACTAGGCAATTTTTGTCCTGAGACTATGCAAATGTCAAAGGTTGAGGATTATGTCTTGTAAGTTGTTTGGTTACTTTGGCAAATGCTTCAAGCAGCTGAGATTCTCAACGCTGGTCCAAATAATGTAAGGCCCGAAGTAGCAGGATGGTAACTCCTGATGAATATTCAAGGAGGGATGATGATACGCATATTTCACCTGAGATGAATCGCTACCTACCTAACCGAACAAAAATAAAATAAATCATTAATTAGGCAACTTAGCCACTGCCAACTCCCCCTTCATATAAGGAAACTTCTCCCTAAAATGCTCCGCAATCTGCGTCCGCGTAGCAACCCACACCCCTTCTTTCGCCGCAATATACTCCACAAACTTCTTCAGCGCAGCAAACCTCGCCGGCTTCCCAATACACCGACAGTGCAAACCAATCGTCATCATCTTCGGCATCCCCTCCTGCCCTTCCTCATAAAGCGTATCAAAAGCCCCCTTGACATGATCGTAAAAATCCATCGGCGCACTGAATCCCGTCGCTACGTTGAACTTGTAGTCATTGCAGTCGTACGAGTAAGGGATCATCAGCATGCCTTCTGGCTTTTCGACATTCTTCTCGGCAGGCACATCGATCCAGTAGGGGACGTCGTCGGCGTAGCTGTCGGACTCCCAGAGGAGCGGGAGGCCCATTTCTTTGTACACGTCCCAGACAAGAGCGTGGGAGCGCGGAGAGAGACGGCCGTAGTACCAGCCCTTGGGGGCCTCGCCGCAGAGGTCGCGAATGCATTCGATGCCCTTTTTTATATATGCCTTTTCTTGCTCGGGTGACATTTTATGGTAATCGATCCAACTTGTTTGACGTGTCAACTCTACTTTCCCAGATGTTCAAGATGGGGGGGGTGAAATGAATTCACGTACCGGTAAGCATGCGAAGCCACATCATGTCCATTTGCAACGGATGATTTGGCAACAGCTGGGTTACCCTCTAGAGCCTTGCCAACTGCGTATAAGGTATATTTCATGCCGTGTTTGTTGAATAGGCGGAAAAGACGCCACACGCCAGCTCTGGCACCATAGTCGTACTCAGATTCAATATTCACGGCGCGTTCCTGGATGTGAGGGGTGGAACCGGAGGCTTCCCATAGGTGGCTCTCGGAATGCAAATCGCCGTTCAAGACAGTGTTTTCTGCACCCTAGATATCATTTCGATGAGCTAGGTTCGGGGGATATGGGTACCAGATAGATATACATGCCTCCTCATAATTTATCACAAAGGAAACTGCAATCTTTGCATTATTTGGCCATTGTGGGTTAAAAGATTTTTCACCATAACCGACGAGGTTTCTGGGGAAATCATAGTGGTCGTCCCATTTCCAGGGCTTAACGCTCGTGTCTGCGGATATATTGTATGGCGTTGACATTGTGATGGAGATAGGCGTGATGAAAGATGATATATTTAAATATAATATTGTCCAACCGACGCTTATTTGACCAACAGAGACATGCAATTGGGGAGTGCTGATAATGTTTTTAGCAGGGTTCTTCCTTCATATACCCCGCTGCGTATTCCGGATCAATGAGAAGAGGGATACCGCATGGCATCGTGAAGGTAATGCTTATCAGCTCGGCAAGAATCCGCCGCGAGCCTCTTGAACTCCAGATGGATATCGATATCAATATCGCAGCCATAACGACGATCCCAACTGCTGACAGACGGTTATTGATATGGACAGATCGATGCTTATCTGCTTGTTCCAAACCGTCATCCGATGAAGGCCAGGTAAACCAAGCCAGTAGGATCCATATCCTTCAGGTATTCAGCATCCATTCTTCTTATCGGTCGGCAGTCTATTTGCCGGATAGGCTTCTTGACGAAACTAGATGCCAGTCCACATGGTTGGGACGTATATCCAGAAGCTGCCGATTTCTCCACGATTCTCCGCATCCATGAGGAGCATGTTGCAGAATTTCAAAACAAACCCCGACGATTTGGCTCCAGATAAGATAAGACGGGGACATGGAAGCACGTATGGAGGCCTACTGCTGTAGGAGAGCCATCCCTTATCAACGATCAGCTGCATTGGCGTGACGATTGCTGGTTAGTTTTGGGTCCTGAAAGCCGATATCAAACGGGGGTTTCAGAGGAAAAGACGGGCAGGCGAGCATTAAAGAACCATGTTAGGTGAATTCCAATAACTCTCATAGAATAGCTGACCCCTCGACAGTCCTTTGCAGTTGATATATCGTTTTGTCCAAGTGTTGGTTGGTGGGAGTCGTTCAAGTTCTTAAATTTAACAAAAACGCCAAGCCATGTCGGTTCTCTTCACCTCAATTTCAGAGTCAGTGCAACATCATTCCTACAAACTCATCTATGAAGGCAGGGAATTCTCCTACTTTTCTGACTGGCTTTAGAAATGGGGGGATAATGCATGTCACTGTCCAACAATGCTAACAATTGTTGTAGATCAAATCCTGTTACTATCGAGGATGTTCACAGGACGTTCGGGAAACTGGGCATCGCACCAGCCCCTGAAGATGCAAACGATTACTTCAAGCTCCTCGCAGCTGCTCATGATTGCGCAAAGGTCGTAGAGGCACTACCAGATTATGAACCGACTGTGGATCTGAAACGGTTCCCTCGAAACAATGTCCACCGTCCTTCAAAGGAGGAGCAACTCTATGGCTCTGCGTGGGCTCACACGTTTTCCATCAAAGGTGCATCGATTGAGGGTCCATTGAGTGGGAAGACGGTGTGCCTAAAAGACTGCATTGCCGTTGCGCAGGTGCCACAGCTTCTTGGGACTGATATGATCGATCCCTGGACGCCAGAGTCGGATGCGACGGTTGTGACATGGGCGTTGGAGAGTGGTGCGGAGATCGTTGGGACGGCAAACTGTGAGAGTTGGTGTCAATCAACAAGCTCTTTTTCTAGTGCATACGGAACTATAGACAACCCATATGCTGCTGGATACTCTGCAGGAGGGAGTACTTCAGGAGCGGCTGCCTTGGTTGGTGGTGGTGATGTTGATATTGCCATTGGCGCAGACCAGGGCGGCAGCATCAGAGTTCCTGCGGCGCTATGTGGCTGTAAGTAAACCGTTATTTTATATCATCCCATCGGCCTTGAAGCTAAGATCATCAGGTGTCGGTTTGAAGCCAACCCATGGCCTGGTTCCTTATACTGGAATTGCCAGCAATGATGCCGTTAATGACCATGCCGGACCCCTCTCGCGGACGGTTGTGGATACCGCATTATGCCTTGATGCTATCAGCGGTTATGATGGAATTGATGATAGGGCTCTAGGCGCCCCTACACATGGCACAACTACCTTCGCTGCCGATCTTAAAGCCACCGAGACTGAAGGCGTGAAAGGTATGAAAATAGGCATATTGAAAGAAGCATTTGAAATGGCAATTGTCGACCCATCGATGAAAGAATTCGTCCTCTCCGCAGCGTGGAAATTCAAAGACCTCGGTGCAACCGTCGAAGAGGTATCAATCCCAGATCACAACCTAGGAACTGCTATCTGGACAATCGAGCAGCGGATATCCGGCTGCCTGACACTCATGGGCCTGCAACACGGTCGTCGGGGTCTAGCCATGACCAAAATAGAAGCTGCAAAATTACCCTGGACACAAGAAAAGTTCGACAAGCTCTTCCCAACCACCCAAAACGTACTGCTCAACGGGCTCTACCTGATGGAGAAATTCCCGAGCCTCTACGCCAAATCCGTCAACCTGGGCCGTCGCCTGCGAGATTCTTACGAAAGGACCCTCCGCGAGTATGATGTTTTGATCCTACCCTCCACATCGTTCGTGGCTCCTAAGCACGGTACAAGAACGACACCAATGTCGACCATCGCGCCGACGGTGGGCCTTACGTCAAACACGGCAATGTTTGATGCAACGGGACAACCGGCTATGACTATTCCTATTGGATTTCTTCCTGCCAAGGAGGATCCAGATGTCCTTCTTCCGGCTGGCATGCAAATAGTTAGTGGATTGTGGAAGGATGCGAAGGTTTTGAGGGTTGGACATGCGTGGGAGAAGGCGTATAACTGGAAGGAACAGCGTTTGCAGAAGTAATCAATGCTCATGTGCCATTCATATGTTAGGATTCATTGTAAATAGTGTTAGTGATTTAAATAATCGATGGCGTTTATGAGCTTCTATTTAACTGACTAGCTAAGCCATGTCAGGACTACAGTATATTATGCCTTTTAGGTAGTGATGAAGAATATTTTGGAGACACTTTTTATTTCTAAGAGTATAATAAAAGTCTATGTAATCTAAATGCATCTAATATGAACCTCTGGAACCCCATGCCTGGTAAAATGAATTCTTTTCAGATCCCTGAAATAGGGGGAGTCATATGATTTCAGGTGGTGTTTCTGAAATATGTAGCAGTATTCCTGAGGTCGTGGCAGTAATACTAATAAAGGGGCTATCAACAACCTCCCCATATTTTATCTTTGCTCCCTTTTTAAGGTTGGAAATCTGTGCACCCTCAACGCGAAAAATCGAACACTCATCTTATTAAGAAAAATAAACAACCATATAGATCCCATAGGCACTATCCAGCATCATCCCAATTTCTGCTTCCAAGGGAAATGAGCGCTAACCAGAGCCTAGTCACAGAAAAGAGACCATTGGCTCACCACAGCTAGCCGATTCCCATCGGATTGCCGAATTTCCCATGCCACATACATGGCTTATCATGACACTGCTATCCGAAGTGGAGTTGGGATCCGGTTCTATCTTATCAATGATGAGTTTTATCGGACGGGTACTAGGGTGCAGAGAGCAAAAGGAGAATTGCTGGCAACACATCTAAGATTTACCATTGCCATGGCCCTGTCGTGAAATACCCTCAACAGGAAGAATGGCAGCTGGCACAGATCCTGAGAAGGCTCAGCAAGAACCAGCACAAAGCAAGAATGGGAATAATCAAGCTCAATCCCTAGATGCGAGCGCCAACGCATCATCAACAGGATGGGTCGACACGCAGGACCTCAGCAACGAATTTCCCTTCACCCGCCTTTTGATCATCCTCAGCGCGTTAGCATTTACCCTATTTGTCTCTTTCATAGACCAAACCAGCGTTTCGACGGCGCTTCCTGCAATTGCAAAGGATCTCGATGCCTTCGCTTCAATATCATGGGTTGGAACATCGTTTCTCATCGCGAACACCTCATTCCAGCTCGTCAATGGTAGGTTGAGCGACATTTTTGGCCGTAAGGAGTGTTTAATGTGAGCTATCCCCTTTATCTCAGTAGAAGAATGATTTTGCTCAAATGGGGTTTTTGACTGATGATTTACGTCTAGAATATGCATGGCCCTACTCGCCGTCGGTGACCTCCTTTGCGGCTTCGCCAAAAGCCCCATCCAGCTATACGTTTTCCGCGGCATTGCAGGTATTGGGGCTGGAGGAATCAACAGCCTGGTCATGATCATTTTCGCCGATTTAACCACGCTGCGTCAACGGGGCAAGTACCAGGGACTGCTAGAGACAAATATTGCTCTGGGGAATGGTGTTGGTCCCCTGATAGGTGGTGCATTTTCACAATCGAGCGCGACATGGAGATGGACGTTCTGGTTCGTCGTTCCAGTGACGTGCGTGGCTGCTGTTGCAATTCTAGTAGCCGTACCCAAGTCTAAGGTCGAGGGTTCAATGAAGGATAAGATTTTGAAGACGGACTTTTGGGGGATGATGTTGAGTTTGGGAAGTGTGATTTTTTTGCTCGTATGCCATTTGTTGTTTCATTTCCATTTCTTCAAGTTCTTTTCACCTCCTTCTATTTCAAATAAGTGCTAATATATTTACCAGATTCCCGTCTCTGGAGGGGGTGGCACATACGAGTGGAACTCCGCGATCGTCATATCTTTCTTCTGCATCGGCGGAATCCTCGCGATTGCTTTTGTCTTCATTGAATTTAGAATCGCAAGAATACCCGTGATGCCATTCCACCTATTCGAAAAACTCTCCGCCAAAATCCTATTCATGAACAACTTCGTTACAGGGATTGTCTATTACACTGATCTCTACTACCTACCACTCTATTACCAAGTCATTCTGGGACAGTCTCCCTTAATGTCCGGAGTTCTCATCCTACCCCTTATCCTCGCTTTTTCCGCCTCTTCCACCCTAGCCGGCTTCATCGTCAGCGGACTTGGGCGATGTAACCCGGTTGTTCGTACCGGATATCTTCTCTGGACAGCGGGAGCGGGGGGCAGGATAGCATTTGGCGGAAGCACATCCATCGGCGTGCTCGTCGTATGCCAAATAATCGAAGGCTTCGGAATCGGTTTCTCCTTCCAGCCAGGTCCGTCTAGCTTTCTTACCCCCCTTAATCTCCCCCCACCCCCTTAACCATTTACCAACTCCTCTAAACCAATATCCCAGCAATGATCGCCCTCCTCTCCAACACCCGCAAAGAAGATCGCGCCGTCGTAACCGGCCTGCGAAACTTCCTGCGCACAATCGGCGGCGCCATCGGCCTTGCAGTGTGCGCCACAGTCCTTAACAACGTCCTAATAGCCAATATCCCGTCGCATCTGGCCGTTGATGATGCGCCTATGCAGCTCTCTTCGCTGCTAGATACACTGGCGCCCCCTGATAGGGCTGCGGTTGTGGCGGCTTATATGAAGGGGTTAAGGATTGTGTTTTGCCTAGGATGTCCATTGATGGGAGTTTGTTTACTGAGCAGTGCTTTTATTGTGGATATTCCGTTGGCGACGGCTTATGAAAAGAATAATGGGCAAGGGACGAATGGCGGTTCCGGTATTGTGGAGGAAGCGGGTAAAGAGATGGGTGATATGATGAAAGACCCTGCTGTTTTGGAGCCAGCGGCTATTTATCGGGGGCCGGTAGAGGAGGTGAAATAGGGATGGAGAACGGAGCGGTACTTTTGGTAACTAGTGTGGTTTACTGGCGGTTTTCTGGCAATGTGTGTGTCTGCATGTGTCCCCCTATTTCAGGGATCTCAAGAGAATTTGTTTTACGAGGCATGGGGTTCCCAAGGTTCATATTAGATGCATTTAGATTACATAGACTTTTCAGTATACTCTTGGAAATAAAAAGGGAACAAAGATAAAATATGGGGAGGTTATTGATAGCCCCTTTATTACTGCCACGACCTCGGGAATATACTGCTGCATCTTTCAGAAACGCCACCTGAAATCCTCCTTACTCTTGAGTAATATAACGAGAGATCAATGTTTTGAGGCTTCAACTCCATTGATCCCTGCATTTATTTCGTATCCATCCAACCACTTATCTAGGGACTCTTAGGGCACATTTAAGGAAACTGGCCGCGTGGAAGTAGACGTCAGATAACTGTGTAATTCAAAGAACGAAGGGGAGTATCAATATAGAAGTAAAGAATATATCCAAATAATGCAGGGAGCAATGCACTTTAGACTTCCCATCCTATGCATTGCTCAAACAAAGGCCTCTCTCCGTCCCTCCCTTCCCAACAAATTCACATACATCTGCCACCACCACCTAACAGCCAGCGTCCACAGAACGTCCAATTTATACAAATCTAGACATCCTGCGTATGAAGCATGTTCATTAATTCCCGAGCCACCGATTTGCTTCTCATCCTCTGTAATACGAAGCCTCAACGAACAGTAAGATTTTCCATTTATTAAACAGTTTCCTCCTTACCGCTTCCCTCTTTCTCCTCTTTCTCCGCGGCTGGCGACTGCTCCTTAGTAGTAGGTTCCCCATGACCCAAACGGGCAAGGGCATCTTGGAGGCCGATTTCGCGCGAGATTTCAGTCTGGCGTTCGTAGTCGGATGCGGCAGTTCCTTCGGAGCCAAAAATCACGTCCATTTCCTCTGTGTATAGGTGGTTAGAGGCAAATATGCAAAGAAGGGTAACCCTAGAGGAAAAGAGAAACACGGAGATCTTACCAAGAGAAAGCTGCTTTGTTTCAGGGACGAAGAAATAGATGAAACCTGCACCCATGGTGATGAGTATACCAAAGAATATGAAGGTTCCGTAACGAATATTCGCTAGCATGTCAGGGGTGACTTGGCCGATAATGAAGTTGTTCATCCAGTCTGACGGGGTAGAAAGAGTCAAATTAGCGATCCGGCTCAAATTAGACCATTAGGAAAGGAGGAAGGAGGGGGGCAGAAAGGGCTATCAGCAGCACCACAAAGGTAAATGGAGATGAGGACGTACTGGCTGATGCACCAAGGGCAATTCCCTGCGAGCGAACACTAAGTGGCCAAATTTCGGAGATCAAGATCCAGGCACAAGGACCCCAGGAGTAGCCAAAATGGACGACAAATAGCCAAACCATAACAACTGCAGCCCATCCCGCCGGCCTTTGCGATTCCCACTGGTTCTCGTTCTTGCCAAAGATGGCGGCAATGATGAAATGGCAAATACCCATTCCGAGTGCACCGGTTATGAGAACTGGCTTCCGTCCAAGGTTGTCGATGTACATCACGGCTGGGATCTGGAGAACATCAGTCAATTGAGTGCAGAAACGAAAATGATTTAATTTGAGGAAGACCCACGGTTGCGATAAACATAGCGATTCCAACGACGCCCGTGGATAAAAGGTTGATGGTATTGCTGTCTTGACCCAGCGACGAAAAAATGGATGGAGCGTAGTACAACACAGCGTTGATGCCACTCCATTGCTTTGGGCAAGTTAGTTTTCGAGATATTTAAGCAAGATAGATATAGCTATGGTATTTGCTGACCTGGAATGTCATGGTGACTGTTATACCAGAAAGTTAGTTTCAACTCCACCGCATTTAAACAAATGCATATCAGGAGACTGACCTGTAGCGACCATGACCCGACGGAACAGAGGCCATGTTTTGAAGAAGCTTGCAAACCCAGCACCCTCAAGTTTGATATAACTCCAAGTATCCGAGCGTTCCAAGTGAGGGAAACGTTCCTTCTCTGTGCGTTTTTCAAACACGCTCTGTGCCTTAATTTCCAGGAACTCCAACTCAATCAGGGGGTGGTCCTTGGTCAGATTACGGAGGCTAGCGAGGACCTCGAGCGCCTCGTCCTCGCGGTCATGGTGAACGAGCCAACGAGGTGAGAAGGGCATGAATATCATTCCCACGCCAAGAACAGCAGCTGGAACAAGCTGCAATGCCAATGGAACAAGCCATGCAGCATCTAATTGTGACTCGCCAGTTCCGCCGATGTAATTGGTTCCGTAGTCAATCCTAAAACCGTGTAAGGAAGAGAGGTATTATAAACGCAAACCGAATCACTTACCAGAAAGAAATCTACCATGAGAGAGGTGTTAGTAATGCGTCTAAATCCAATTATAGCCCTTGTTGGCAACGGAAATGGAGGATTCCTACCATGATACCAAAAGTGATTGCAAGCTGTTGTAGTCCGACCAATGATCCTCGAACTTCTGGGGGGGCAATCTATCAAACTTAGCCAAGTAATAAGAGAGTATCCAATGAATCCGAGAAACTCACCTCTGCGTTGTACATTGGGACACACATAGACAAGCTAAGAGCTGCAAGTCAACCACACGCTTCCGAGATTGAAAATATGGATGCAGTGACACTCGACACGTACCTACCCACGCCCATACCAGTGATAAATCGGCCACCCAAGATGTGAGAATCATTCCCGACAGCGGAACAGGTCTGAATAATCACCCCAACACAGAAGACAGCGACATTAACCAGGATCGTGTATTTACGGGAAATGCGTTCGGCCATGATTCCAGAGTAAATGGTTCCAAACCAGGCTCCGAGTTCGAGAATAGCTATCCCGCATTGTAAGTAAAAACAAATAGATTGAACGCCTCGATGGTTTATTTCATAAAACCGGGGACAATACCGGTAAGCCATCCCTTTTTGGTGGTATTTTTGACTGCGTCTCCCATCTGTTTATAGCTCCGTCAGCATATCCTTCATTTGGGCGTTTTTGTAACGTAGGGATTATAACTTCGTACATGTCTTTCGAATGCCTTCATAACCACTAATAAATAAGTGTCAGCAGATGCTATAAAAGCGCACATATGAATCTGTGGTTTCATCTACTCACAGACTCCAGAAAACACGCCCTTAACGAGAACAAAATTGTAGTCAGCACGCGATCCATTTGCTGCCTCACCGTCCACTCATCGACAAACCTGGTTGTAGCCATAAAGCAGCCTACAGACATGCCAATCATTAGCCAGGACACCAAACGCATGTAGAGACTTCCACGAAACCAAGCATGAGTAATCAAACATACCCTCCAAGACATGCGAACGTTGCTATCCCAAAAACCTTCCTGTTCTGGATCAGACCCCGAGGCCCCGACGGACCAGCCAAAATCTGCTTCCGCGCGGCGGCGGCCGCGTTCATCGCCGCGCTCGCCTCTACACCAACCATGATAGCTGCTTGTTGCTTTATCGGGCCGATGGAATTGGTAACAAGCCGAGATCTGAAGGGACTCGGACGAAAGCTTTCGTCGGTGAATAGCTGTTATATTTTTACCCTTTTGGGAGAGCAGGACATCTATCTGCTAAGATTCCCCAGAAGAAATTGGCATCGCGCAGAACAGAGGCAGGCCCAGCCTGCCCCCATTGGGAGGAGGGTTTAGCTATATATACGCGCATGATTTGCTGGGGGTCGCACTCCGGGGCAAAACAATGCATATTACCCTGCTGGGGTGTGTGGGAGCTAAGCTAGGACATGGTTTCTTGCCTGGGGGTCGGCATTGGACTTGGAAGTTGATGCTCCGTACGAAATCGGTCGAGACTCCGACAAACGTTCCGCCAATAGAAGACATTGACAAATGCTCCAACCAATGAAAAAACAGATAAGCCGTTGAAGGATTACTGAGAACTCTGAATTTTGAAGACTGTGGAGAATTCCTATTGGCCGTCGGAGGTAGGAATGTTTGTATTCTATGCAGGGAGCGTGCCCGACGGCCATGGCTAAAAAGCTGGCACATCTGCCTTCTGGAAGCCCAGTGGAGAGCCAACAAGGGCCGAGTTCGATATCGCCGGTTAAATGCCACCCCCGCAAGATTCCCCCTTCCCCCAAGCACTCCAGGGGTGCTGTGCCTCTCGTCTCTGTAGCAGAGCTGGGGGGCCAAGGCTGAAGGAGGGCTGGGTGGAGCGTAGTTGGCTGGCGCTAGAACATTCTGCTTCATCGTAAGGTCGGACGAAAATAGGGCTATTCCGCTTCTGTGACCGTTCATTTCACCCGTTCCGTCTAGCTGTTGATCCCGCAGGCCAAAATGCTACTTCATGGCAACCGTCGGGAGAGCAATTGCCGGACCTGTGATGTTTTGAGAGCGAGCGGCTAAATGAGCAAAGCTTGTCGGCGCCACTTTTCCCCAGTCTGTCCAGTGTCAGCACTTGGACTCTTGTTGAGAAGTTCGTATCCATCACAGCTCCAGAGGATGTTCGAGCTAGTTGACAGAGTGCAATCCCGCTTCTCTAGACGGAGTCGATAGTGTGGATTGTGGTGGGCTAACATTGCAAAGACAGGATGCAGCGCAGTTGGGGCCAAATGCTGGCATCCGGGATGCCTGGCATTGCCTGTAGAAGGCCCAGTTAGCAATTCCCCATACATATCCAGCGCGGGTAATTGAGCGGACGAGTCCATCCTTGCGAATCACATCGTCGCTGATGAGCAGTGTTGAGCGGATGGATGGAATCTAATATGAATTAATAATAGTCGAGGCTGGGATCAGGGTTAAAAGGCTTCGCACCACAATGACGGTTATATATCACTTCCTGGGAATGTTTCCGCTCTATCAAGATTCTGGAAACCTTCCTTTGCAGACAAGAATTAGTAGTCACAGCTTTATACGACGAGAGCGTTATTCTTTGCATGATGCTCACTCATGTTTGGGGATGAAACTTCGCGGGGTCGGAAAAATAAATTGGATCTTGGATCTATAGAGCTATTTTACACCAAACATATTGAAACTCATCATCCTCCAATTTAATTCCACCAAAAGTCATATCATTATCTAGACCTCGTTTTATTATTCTCCTTTCCAATTTAAATAGTGTTCTCTACCCTTCTTCCGGCAGACTGGCTGGCATTTTGCCATCTTCACACAGTCCTCAACCCCCGTTCGTGACTGATCTAGGCTAAAAGGAAACCCCTCATCGGATGCCCATACCCCGAGAAACAAAAATAGCTGCTGTAACTCCTCTCAAAATTGGCTCTGTACCACGCCAGCGTCCCTTGGGACTGCGGCTCCCATCTACCACTTGCCACAAGCTCACCGTATTAGTTCTCCTTTTAAAACCAACAGGTAGCTCTTGATATCGATAATAAGCTTCCTTAACGCCCTCCTTGGCGAGTTGGATGGTGGAGACACTACACAGGGTGTCTCAGTCTGGGCGTATTGCCGCGTCAGGAGTCCAGGGCATAGTAATTCCCGGGATCTCACTGAAGGGATTAATATGCGGAAGTTTGATTAATATCTCCTCATACCGAAACGATTCCTCTCCTTATATATGGGCATTGTCGGCAATTATCTTGATAGGGTCGCCTATGAAGTAGGGACCCAAGTAACCCTTGGTGATGGTTTGAACGGTATAACATGGAGGGATGTGGACATGGCCAGCCAGGACTTGACTCGACCCCTAGCTACCATGCCTTTTATAAACGTATAAGTGCAGAGATATATAATGTTGAAAAAGTCCTATTCGTTTCTAATATCGAACGAGGTCAATGACCTACTTGTGGAGCAGTCAACATCGTCTTCATCGATCAAAACGTAGGATAACAAGTTCCTGGTCATCGCTTTCCCCCATGACGAACCTCTCGTCTCCACATATCTTGCCCTTCCATTCAAGTTCTGACGATAAGGACTGATCAAGCTCGGATGTGATATTTGGACCACGGATTGTGATTTTTGTGGGGGTAAATTGCTGGAATTTGTTGACTGCCTTGGCGAATCCAAGAGAGAAGGTAACCTTTGCTTCTTCATCGATAGCTTGTGAGATGCACAAGAACCAACCAGGAAAACCGGGAAATTCTCTAACGGGAGAGTTGTACATGCTCGAATTGCCACGGTACGGGGGAAATAGCATATCGACTTTTCGTTGCCAACTAGGTCCATGACTGATAAATGGAATGCTGGTAACTTTTGCGGTCCAAAACGTGTAAATATCCTCCTCGGGATCATATGAATAGGAATTGCCAGTGATGTCCAGTACACCGGTTTCACTGTTGATATCTAGCCTTGCCAGGTTCGGCTGGCCACGTTGTCGCACGCCATGAAAATCCAAATCCCGAAAACCGAATTTTGCCACTACAAAGGGGCCTTGAGCAGGTTTGTCGAGACCTGAAGGGTCCATAGATGGTCTATAACTTGAAGACGCAGATATGTCCCATACGAACATCGATTCAATGGGTGCATCCTCATCAGAAGTATATAAGCTGCGATTCGGTTGCCAGTTGTAAACAACGTAGTGTTTCCGATTATGTGTGGAATAAAACCGATCTCGATCGCTCAGAGGGTGGCCAAGAAACATGATCTTCCACTCGTTCCGGAAAGCAATGCCCCATCCCCCAGATGGTGAAGCATTGATATCAAACGACGAAGCGAAATGGCGGTGGACACTATCCACATCGTTCAGCCAGTGGAACGCGTCTGATTCCGCCCACTCAATAACAAGCAGCCGACATTGGAGGCGTATCCTCCGTATCACTTTCTGCTTCATGTCGAAGGGGACTGGAAGCAGCTGGTTCGTTTCTAAGTCGCGTAGGACAATGCAATTCTCTGCCACGGAAACGAAGACAACCAGCCCATCATCGTATGTCCAAAAGGCTTCACCAAAGACATGGTCAGGTTTCATATGTGCATGGCTACAATGGGTTTCCCATGGTTGCACGGGATACAGTCGACAGGAGAGCTGGGTATCCTCATTGTAGGATGGCCAAATCTTGTGTCTCTCAATAGATTGAGCTTTACCACGGGATAGATGATAATATCTGGCCGAAATCTTGTTAAATACTCTGCGCCAATGGTCATCGTGCGGCAGAATGCCACGCTCGTTGCTGGCAAGCTGATCTTGGTGGTGCTGGCGCATCTCGCGGGCCAATGGGAACGTGGACATCAGCAATGGATAAAGATTTGACGGGTTGCTGAATGTAGTATTCCACGACCTCGAAACTCGACGACAATATACAACATCCTCAAAGTGCAGGGAGCGGAGAATAATCAGAAAGATATCTCGAGGGAGCGAGGTGATATCGGCGCGGCTTACAGAAGCCGCTGGTTGGATTAACGACTGCATTTGGCGGGAACCCGGATGTCAGGAAGATACAAAGCCAACTATAACGAATGTAAAGAGGAATATATCATTGTAAATGGCTGAGACTGTACAGTAACCAAAACTTGTTGAATACGGATGATTGTGGTGCGGGTCGAAGTTGAGATGAAGCAGCGCGTTAGTCAGCAAAATGTTGATAAGCACATCACGTGGTGATAAGGACGCCAAGTTGCCAGATGGCGTCAACAACCTCAACTTCAACTCGGAGCTCCTGAAAGGTGTCAAGAAAGACTGAGCCCAGATATAAAGAGTGCATGCTCTGGCACTATCCCTGCCCCTTTATGTCTTTGCAATTGCAGTGAAGTTCATGTGGTCTTCATAAATACTGTCTCGATTAAACCTACTGAATTCCCTAGCTTGCATTGACCCCCCAAAGCTCCACCATGTTCGGGAAGAGCTCCGCCATACTGCTAATCGCAGCTTTCCTGGAAGCTTTGCCAGTGAATGCTGATGGCCTCTACACGAAGAACTCTCCTGTCCTCCAGGTTGACGGGTCTAACTATGACCGCCTGATTGCCCGGTCAAACCATGCTTCTGTAAGTGCTCCGCAGCTGGACCAATCCCATTCTCCGATGAATTGAAGCTAACCGTCCTCTAGATTGTAGAGTAAGGCGCCTTCCTGACGTTTGCCCGAGCTTTATCTTATACATTCCTGCGTCTAGATTTTATGCACCATGGTGTGGTCATTGCCAGAACCTTAAACCCGCCTTTGAAAAAGCCGCCAAAAATCTTGATGGATTGGCAAAGGTGGCTGCCGTCAACTGCGACGAGGATTCGAACAAACAATTCTGTGGCCAGATGGGTGTGCAAGGGTTCCCTACTCTCAAAATCGTAGTCCCGTCTAAAAAGCCCGGAAAGCCTAGAGTGGAAGACTACCAAGGAGCCAGAACAGCCAAGGCCATTGTTGATGCTGTGGTGGACAAAATACCAAATCACGTTAAACGGGTTACGGACAACGACCTAAATACTTGGCTAGAAGAAGAAAAGGAAACCTCCAAAGCCATTTTATTCACAGAAAAGGGGACTACTAGCGCCCTCCTCCGAGCCCTAGCAATTGACTACCTTGGGTCGATCAACTTCGCCCAAATCCGCAACAAAGAAGCGTCCGCCGTGCAAAAGTTCGGTGTCGACAAATTTCCTACTCTCGTACTCCTTCCGGGCGGCGACAAGGAAGCTATAACCTACGATGGAGAAATGAAGAAACAGCCCATGTCCAAGTTCCTTAGCCAAGCCGCAGAGCCAAATCCGGATCCCGCGTCAAAACAATCCAAGTCGTCCAGCAAGAGCAAAAAAGCCAGCAAATCCAGTACTTCTACCGTCTCGGACGACGAGGCCTCCAAAGCAACCGAATCTTCAGAGCCAAGCACCCATACCCCCTCCGCCAACGAGCCACCCAAGCCACCGCCTTTGCAAATCCTCATCAACAACGAAGACCTTAGAAATGCCTGTCTCTCTTCAAAGTCCGGAACTTGTGTCCTCGTCCTCGTCTCCGTACCCGAGCCGTCCGATTCCAAACCCCCACCTGCCGCAATTCAATCCTTCAGCAGCCTCGCGGAAATCTCTCACAAGCACTCCCAGAGAGGAGGACATCTGTTCCCATTCTACGTTGTGCCCGATAATGCGGTGGAAGATGTCTCCATGCTGAGAAATAAATTAGAACTAAGCCAGGATGGCGCCGTTGAAATTATTGCTGTAAACGCGAAGCGGGGATGGTGGCGACGATATGATGCTGGAGAGGAGAACTCCGACTTTAGCGTCGCTAGCCTCGAGTCGTGGATTGATGCGATTCGTCTCGGTGAAGGGGCCAAGAAGAAGTTGCCTGAGGGCGTCGTGCCTGAGGCTGCGGAGGAACCTGAAGAACCTGTGAAGGAGCCCGAACCTGAACCTGAACCCGTGCCTGAGCAGGAGGCTGGAGAGCCCGAGGAGCCAGTGGTTGGTGGAGAGGCGGAACAGGAACCCTTGGAAGAGAAGCCGAGTGGTCACAGTGAGCTGTGATGATATTTATTAGTCGCGTATACCAAAATGCAATATGTTGCCCAGTTTGATTTTTTGTTTGTTTTTTTATCTTCATCCTGTTGGATTTTCCGTCACCGTGCTTCATTAATAATTAGCTAGCCACTTGTTTTGTTACGTTGCGATTGCCATCGCACTCAGCGTATGGATACAATTAGCTATGTATGTAGCTATCAATTAAAGCGGGATATTTGCTTCTCAATCCACTAATGATGACTCTTTTGAACAACATTATTCAGTAATAAAACGACGAAAACGATAACACCAGTCAAATGCAACTATCTAACATGATATCCAACAAGAGAGATATCAAAACAGCAAATAGTAAAAAACGTGAATATACCCAGTTTTCCCCAGTCCTTTAAAAAAAGCCCCTAGTAACCTCAAAGAAAAATGCCCACACATACATAGCGCACAGTAACCAAAGCGGTAGGTAGAAATCTAATTAGACAAAACAGAAAAAGTGGCTAGTTTCTCTTTCAAATTCAAATTCAAAGAAGAAGAATAAGAAGGAAGAAAACGCATCACTTCCTCCTACCCTCCGTTCCCTTCTTAATCTTCTTCTCCCGCTTACTCCCAATCTCCTTATCGTAAATCTCCCTGGCGGACTCGCCCGCCTTGCGCTTTAGCTGTTTCGAAGACTTGACGCTGACAGTGGGGATGTTGCCGTTCTTGCTAGCGGACGCGGAGGCGCGGATCTGCTTTTCGGCATCTTCCCAGCTGGTGGTGCCGTTGGCGATTTCGTATCTGTGTGCGACGTTAACCAAACCGTATGAGGGCGAAAAGATGGGGGGTTTAAATGGGGTGATATGAGAGAATCGGGAAAATGTGCAGTTTGCAATGGCTGGAAGGGAAAGGTTTTAACTTACTGGTCCAGAGGCAACGCATCAATAAGTGCGCGCTGCTTCTCTTTCATCTCCTTGCTGATCTCCTCACCGCCCGCCTTCAGCTCCTCCTCGAGCCCAACATCAAGCGGTTGGAATCTATCATCGATAATCTCGTCGTCGTGAACACCCGTGGCGTCCTTGGGTGCAACTCCAATCTCAGCAGCTGGCAGCGACTGCGCAACAGCGCCCTCGACAAGCGTTCTGCAGTACGTCGACACCTTCCTGGCGATCTTGATGAACATCGCCATCATTTGTGATGCAGGTAGACTGTGCTCTTTCTCAATATCATCGAATGACTTGCGCTGCAGGCCAATAGATAGTAGGATCGATTTCTGGATGCCGTTAAGTTTCAGGTTACTACCCAGGCGGCCAGAGAAGTAGAATGCAGCGATCGTGGGGACCATGTCGAGAATGACGTGGTAATCGAGCATGTTATTCGCGTAGCTGTCGAGACGTTTCAGGTCGAAAGGTGAGAATGCGGCATCCAAGTCAGTCTTTGTTAGCGGGGCGACTTCAAACGTGGGGTCGGCTTTTGAGATCGCGCTGGCTGATTCATCGATGCTGAGGGAGAGGACGGAGGGGAAGTCGCGGAATTGGTAGGAGAGGAGAGTGAGGAAGCGTTTGTGGAAATCGCGGGCGTAGGCGCCCAGCCAGCTGGTGTCATTGTTGCTGGCGGATAGGGCGCGGAGCATTACGCACGAGTGTTCGCCGGTTAGGTCGTTAGGAGTCTGGCGGAGGTAGACAGGAGAGAATTGGGAGCGTTTCCAGAATTTATGGAGAGAAGGGGTTAGACCGTAACTGACACCTAGATAGTCAAGGTCATCGGGGCGTCTTTCGTGGAGCTTCCCAAATAAAGGTGGCATGGAATTCATATCCCGGATTTTGATGTTGTCATCTAGGAGGTTTGACTTGGCTAGCTCTTCATCGGTAACTCGGATCATTTCATCGGATGGGTAACTGTCTTCCTCTGACAAATTTGCAAATTTGCCTTCGAAGAAATCAGCCAGGAGCTCGAGAGCTCGAGAGCCATACCCCATGCCGAGGTAATCGGGATTCGTAGCTATCCTAACAATTCGAGCACCCGAAAGCCCTGCAAACTCTTCGTCTTGGAACTGCTGGCTTACGAGCCAAGGAATCAAATCTCCTCCAGCCCTTTGGCCACGACTGAGGCCATGTAGCACGCTTTGCCTGCTTATCCGACCTTCCAGTGCAATTTGAATCACACAGAGGGGTTCAGGCAACTTGCCCGAGTCCTCGTCGAGCGGCGGTACAAGGACAAATAGCTGATGTGCTGGGGCATCGCTCATCAGTTGAAGATCGTTTGGCGAGTTTTTGTAATGGCTAGCAACATATAAAGCCATCATCTGCTGTAGGAATTTTTCGGGGACAGGATGGAATGAAAAGAGGACATCGCGGTTAACGTGAAGAAGTTGGCATTTGGATGGGTGAGGGCATCCTTGCGTGTTCATCTTCGACCTAGGGAGAGTCGCGTCGAGGCAGAGAAGTTTATTCAGCCACTTTTCCACAGCATCTCCTGGGGCGTATCGGATTGGCTCTGAAAGAGTGATCTCTCGGAGCGACCGCCCGCCTGCAAAGTTCTTCTCTCCATGTTTCACAGACTTCCCTGCGGATCGGTCAACGATATCAGTGTCATCGGAATTCTTCACACCACCTCGCGATTGTTCCCGAAGCTGCTGTATCAGTTTTAAAGATAGTGATCTTCCTGTGCCCTCATATCCGTTGATCGTGGAGGCCATGAAGACCAAGTAAGGCCCCATCAGTTTCCTAACCAATGGTAGGGGGATCGCAGCAGCCTCATCAATCACCAAAAGCTCCGCCTGTCCAAGAGCAAAAGCATCTTGCGGCTGGATATACTGTATCGTTTGTCTGTGCTGCCTGTGTACATTGACGCGCACAATAGCTTTATTAAAATCAGGGTTTGTGGACTGAAGGATGGTGTAGTCCACATGGTCCAGATATCCAAGCGCATCGAACCCTTTGAAAACGAACTCGAACAGAGTTTTCAAGTTTTCGGGGCTTGGGGAGGTGATGAAGATATTGCTGTATCCATATGCGATGGCTGCGGCAATGGCAACACCGAGAGCTGCGGACTTACCACGGCCACGGGCCGCAGTTAAAGTAACAGTGCTCCGTAGAGTCTTTTCCGCAATGGCGTCAACGAAGGTAAGAAGTGCCTTCGCTTGGTCAACGGTTTTTGCTAGGGTGACCAACGATCCAACGGGTTGTGTGTCCTCCAGTTTTTCCTTGATTCCCTTTAATTCCTTCTTTGTTTCAGAGAGTTCTTCACTGGGGTCGACAGGCGGGAGTGCTTTCACGGATTTACCGCCGGAGATAGGCAACACGTTAAGCTCATCATCGACTACCAAGCAGGAATTGCAGCTTCCGAGCGAAAGGATAAATCGTTCGTTAAATCGTGCCACTACATCGTCATGGGCTTCCGTTCGGTATCTCGAATGGACGTCCATAGATAGGGTATAGAGCTGTTTCAAGCTATTCATTCCTTTCAGCAATAGGACGACCAATCCTCCACCTTCGACCGTTTCAATGGTTCGGGCCAATAGATTGGGCGTGAGCGCCTCGAAATCCTGCAAGATACACATTCCATATGTATTTCCCAGAATTTTTTCGGTCTCCTTGTAATAAACATATCGAATCTGGTTAAGGGTGACAAAAAGTTCGAAGGGGTCCTCTGTGTTCGGATCGCGTATGCCTCTCTTGATTTCCTTCTTGATCTTGGCCTCGCGCTTCTTGCGATGACTAGTGAACCCAAGCAAGTCTTTCTTATACGCCCATAGGACCGATTTATTCTGCTTGACGTCGACGCTGGACATTATATAGTGCAAGTGGACGATAACATCTTTCGCGCGGTCGCCCACCACCACGAAGAAACTTCTTTTCTTCTCTTGGATGCCATTCCGGATCAGATCCGTGATCCGGCGATCGATCGCTTTCCGCGGCATGGCTTTAGCTGGGCCAATGTGAGGCCGCTGGCGCAAGTGAAGGGTATCCGGAGGCGGGCAAGATCAATCAATATCGGGGTGGTGTAGAAGCGATTTGAGCACGTTCGACGGAGGCGCTGGGTACAGATCTCAAGACGGAAAGCCGCAACAATCTCCGACAGCTGATATGAAACGATAGAACGCGCCAACCCAGAAGCTGTGCAAAGCGATCCGATCTCCGTGTCGAGATGCGGAGTTCTTCATCAGCGTGGGAAAAAAATATGAGATTTCGCGTAAAATTACCCTATGCTTGCAGCTTGTAAGGATGGCAGGCCGAGCCGGGGACTTACCGCCTTTCCCGATTAGTCCAGATGGAACGGCAGAAAATTAAACTTCGTGGATCACATGACCTTCATATGTCAGCAGTGCACGCTAACTGTCTCGGGTTAGCGCAGTTGTTTGCGGCTCTCAATATCAACATCAACATCAACCTCAACATCAACATTCTTTGTTTGACTGTTGTGGACTGCGTGGCGTCAATCATTCTCTGCTGGCGTTCATCTAGTCCGAGCGGGTTCAGCGTGCCCTGAGCCTGGGGGCTTATACACTTCCGAGACCCTGGATACGCCCACAGTTCACTGCTCCATAGACGCCCCAAGCTTGTGGGGAAGCCGTTCGCCCGCACGCCCTGCTGCCGGCCAGCTTCTTTGCTGGCGCGTTCCGAGACACCGTTATCCCTCAGAACTTCCAGAAGAGATTATGGCCCGTAGATACAAACTAAGGACGAACTCGTAAACCCTGAAAGCCTCCGGGCATACTCGTGAAAGGCCCCTGTGATTGAGCGCAACTACTTGCAACTACCGGCCGCCAAGCAACCGCGAAATAATCCTTCCCTGGGCCAGATGTTAAAAATAACCCCCATGTCACAGCCGGCTGGCCATAGTTTGGCATCCTTCGACTTGTTGGCTCAGCGCAGTGGGAGGCTGAAAGAGCGGACCAATGAAGCTTGCTACCGAGTCCACGAACGGTGACGAATCACATCCGAGCCGAACAGGCTTCGTGGAATCGTGGCCCATCAAAGGTTGCTTGCGTTGTTCCCCAGGTTGTTCGTGTCTCGCAGGGGCTTCTCTCATCGTCGAGACGTGGACGGGCGGTTTATTGTCAATTATCACCCTCTGCGATAAGCTTTTCTCGCTCAATTGACTTTTTGGACCTCTGAGCGCGGCTAAGTGGTGAGTCGGCCGACCTCATTTCTTGCGCACCCCACAAATCAGCTCTGCCATTGACTGTGCTGCTGAGCAGCGGGCTTGCTCTCCGAGTACAAAGATACCGGCTAACTAGGGGTTGTGTAGCTAGGCCCGCTTGATCGACATAATAGGCACCATATTGTTGGTTCGCATTGGCCTTTCGTCCTTGTCCGACACCACGAACAAAAGGAATGGAAACTGCGGGACGAGATGTGGTCAAGTATACCGCGTCAACGTAGGTTGATGTAGCATGTATAAACCTCGATTTGCGTTCTGACATTGTCGCAGTGTGTTTATCCTGAGCGCCTCGCTCTTGGCTCTGTCCGCGCAGTCCGCCCCAGCTGCTGGTATGCTTTCTCTCGTCTCCCCGCAGCCCTATCACAATGGTATCAGAGCCCTAACAATTATTGAAATAGACCGACCCGTCCATTCCGTAACGATAACATTCGCATTCGCCGGCTTGTCCCTATTGATATTTAGTCGATTCGCCTCTTCCCCCTCCCGAGACTCCCTCTCCGACGATCACGACGACGATTCCATAGAGCTTTCAGATTCTCTCCTATATTATTCAACGGAGACTTCCACAAGGGCTTTGGCAAAGTTGCGCAAGCTCACAGGTGCAAGGATACGGAAAGCATCGATTATACTAGGGTTGGCCATATGTGGACTCAGTTTGCGCATTGAGCTCCTCCGTGAGTTGATCTGGAGCAACAAATGCGCAAAGTCGGGGTTTGTGGTAAGCTAGGCCAGGAAACGCAGTGTGCGAATTTTTTTTATACTAAAGAATTGATTTTCAGGCTGTCATTCCGCTTTTTTTGTGGATATACGATTATTGGAGGGCCAGAAAAGCAAATGCGGTCAACAACCTTCAAGGCCTTGATACGAACGTCAAACGAACCCTCACGTCTATTCTTCCAATCCTGCTTTTGGTTATTTCGGCATTCCTCGCCTCCTCGTTTCGAGATGGGTGGCAGTCGACCTATATCTGCCCCATAGTGGGTGCATCCGCGCCACTTACAGTTTTTGGTCAAATTCTAGGCGTGCTTTTGGATACATCTATTCTCATTGCAATTGCAGAATTAGTGCGCCAGCCTATTCGGCGCAAAGATGGGCGGAGGATCCAGCCTACTGCTCTATGGGGTGTTCTCCTTCTCGTAAGTTATTTATGAAACGGAATAAATCGGCACAAAACCATTTGATATGGAATCTAACTATTATATTCGATGGCTAGGGGGTAGCAGGAATTTGGCTACTGATCGGATGTTTAACATATATCGTCCGTCCTCGGATGAGGCAATGGTTATGGTCTTTACCATATTACTATATTTATAGTGTTTTGAAGCTGGCTCTTCTTTTTACATCCATGTGTTTCTCAGCCTCCTATCTCGTGAGTTCCAACTAAGTTTCTTCCCTCAATGATTGACTTTTCTAACATTGAGTTAGATACCCCAAATTGGAATACTGACGATGTCTTTCCTTCTAACATTTATTTTTATCTGCATTTCTCAAATTTTGGATCTACGGACTGCCATGCATGCGTTTCCTTCTATTTCTATTTCGAAGGCAGCTATCTCCATCATTATTCTTCACGCAGCAGGATACTGGCACCTGCGCTCCAGCACACCCGCGGAACCGGATAGGAAGAAACAGCCACATTCTAGAGGCTTTCTGCGATGGGTGCTTGTAGGCCTAATATGCAGCTCTTTTGGCTTACTTATAGCGCAACAAAAAGAGGTCGCATCTCATCCTATCGATACCCTTATATCAACAGCCAAACAATCCCACGGCCAGTGGGCTGCGAAAGCGAAATCTAGCGCGAATCTTGGAGAGGCCGTAGCCGAGTACCAGCGGCGATACAATCGAGCCCCCCCACCGTAGGTTATCCCTTGTGTTTCTCGTGAGAGAAATTTTACTAACTTTAATGTCAGGGGCTTTGACAAGTGGTATGAATACGCAACAGAAAGATCTTCTGTAGTTATCGATGATTATGATCAAATATACCATGATCTGCTGCCATTTGCTTCATTATCTCCCCAAAGGCTCCGAGATCTAACCAATCTTATGGTCACCGATCCTTGGAATGATATGGCCGCGGTAATTATCCGCAGTGGGGAGGCACGGATACAAGAAGAAATTTTACCCACTCATCGATGGATGATCGAAGGTGTAAAACGCATGATTGACCCCTTTGCCAAATATCTCCCCGACATGGATGTAGCATTCAATATAAATGACGAATGCCGGGTTGCTGTTCCATGGGAGGATATCGAGCCTCTCCGCAATTCCGCAAAGAGCCGCCTCCCTGAGAGCGATAAAATTATAGATTCTTGGTCGGCAGATCGCGCCTCTACTTGGCCACCCAGCGACCCATCTCATCGCGGATCTCACCCCCTTTTTGTCGACAGCTCGCTCCAACGGATATTTGATACTTACGGACGCGACCCCTGCCCTCCATCATCAAAAGCCCGAGCCTCTGCCAACTGGGACCAACGAGACGTCTGCGTCGAGTGCGCTGAGCCGCATTCTCTCGATCAGTTCCTCAAAGACTGGACCCTGGCATCCGATGCATGTCATCAACCCGACCTCGCCTCTCTACATGGCATCTACCTCTCTCCTTCCTCCTTGAAAGGGTCCCAATCCCTCCTTCCAGTCTTCAGCCAGAGCAAAGTCTCCGGATTCAATGACATCCTCTACCCAAGCGCCTGGAACTACATCGACAAAGTTGTATACAGCCCCTCTGACGAGCACCCGGACGGCCCCTACGCTGATAAACAACCCACCCTCTTCTGGCGCGGCGCCACCTCTGAAGGGTTCAGCTCACACGGCCAGTGGCAAGGAATGACCCGCCAACGCCTTGTCCACCTCGCAAACAACCATACCTCAAACCCCATCTCCATCCTTCTCCCTTCCGAAAATGACCCTGCCTCAAAGTCATACACCTACACCACCATCCCCGCCTCCGACATACCCACGACACTCGACCTTCACGCCTCCATCCAGATTGCCGAAAAGATAGTCCGTTGTGACGACTCCACCTGTAGAACACAAGCGGCAGAGTTCCAACCAGGCCCCTCAACTGATTTCCAAGATCATTGGAAATATCGGTTCTTGATTGATACCGATGGGGCTGGATTTAGTGGACGGTTTTTGCCGTTTTTGCAGAGCAAGGCGCTGCCGTTTCGGACGGGGTTGTTTAGGCAGTGGCTCGATGAGAGGCTAACGCCGTGGGTGCATTTTGTGCCTATTGATGTACGATTACATGGGCTGTGGAGTACGGTAGCTTATTTCTCTGGAGCGAGGACGGTGGAGCCTGATGGAAATGGAGGTGATGGAGGGAATGGGAAACGCGATGATGGCGATGAAAAGAAAAGGGACTCGCAACCGAAGATGAAGACCAAGAAAGTGCTCATGGACCCGCATGACAATGAGGGTGAGTTTATTGCTGAGGAAGGCCGCAAGTGGGCGGAGAAGGCGCTTCGGAAGGAGGATATGGAGATTTATATGTTTCGACTGCTATTGGAATGGGGACGGCTGACGGATGATAAGAGGGATGAGTTGGGGTTCCGTGTTCAGTGATGATGATGATTTATCGCTATTTGAAAAAATGTGGCAGCTATCTATGTGGATAAAGAGATGGGATGATTTATGTTTTGATATACATATATACGCCTACATACGATCTATTGGATGGGGTTTTGGATTGGTTTTTATTTTGGTATAGGACGATTTATTGGGGATTATTTATTTCTAATCTAATGCGATTGCTTCTCAGGCTTGGATCGCCCTTCGCCCACCATTGGAGTCCATGATCACGTCTGCACTGCAGCAAGCACACACAAGGTCTGAATTGTCATTTTCCAAGAAGGCGAGTTTCATCCACACGCACTAAAGCAGGTCGTCTTTTACTAAGGCGGACGGGATACGAGAGAGAACAGGGGCATATGCCAAGGAAATAAATAGCTAACTTCCCGTTCATCCATCCCGACCTTCTTCCTCTCGATGGCACAACATTCCTCCTCATCCTCGAAGTATCCATGCTGCGATATTATATCCAGATAAATAATACCCCCCCCCCTTCATACAGTGCACCGTTACCTCTTCTATAAATATCTCCAACCTATTAATCAATCATGCCGCCCCAAAAACGTCCACTAGAGGACTACCATGTCGTCACTCTCGGCTCACGCGCTGTCGGCAAGTCTACACTTATACATCATGTCCGTCCACCCCCTTACATAAATAAATAAAAAAGAACAAGCCTTGCCCTGCATATTCAATCCAATCCAATCCCATAATTTAACGTTTAATTCCCCATGTAAAACAGAACCCCCCCCCCCTCTCCCTTTACCTACATTATCTATACATATATAAACCCCAAAGAACAAAAATAATAATAATATAAAAAGCTCTTCCTCAACCACCCCCCCACCGAACCCGAAATCTTCGAAGACAGCTTCCGCCAAATATTCCACCTCCCCAACCACAACAACACCACCACCACCAACCCCCCCGTCGTCCTCGACATCTTCGACCCCGTCGGCTACCTCCCAAGCCCAATCCTACCCCTCTGCCTCGCAAACGCAACGGGGCTTCTACTCGTGTACGCGGCCGATTCGCCGCCGTCGCTGGGGCGGGTTAGAGAGATTGTGCGTGGGGTGAGGGGTGGGGGGAGGGTGAGGGTTGGTGATGGGTATGGGTATGGGTATGGTTATGGTGATGGTTGTGTTGGTGATGGTGATTGTGTTGGTGATTGTGATCGTGAGGGGGATTATGTGGATGTCCAGGCGCGAACGGGGGGGGAGTTGCCGATTATGATTGTGCAGATGAAGAGTGATTTGCTTTATGAGATGGATAGTCCTCCGTGTTATGTTTTGGATTGGAAAGGGGGGTCTTGTTTTTCTTCGAAGAAGGAGGAGGAGGAGGGGGAGGAGGGGGAGGAGAAGACTTCCCCCCTAACCACCCTCCCCACAGAACTCCTCCTCCTAATAACAACCCACCTCGACCCCCTCTCCATAATCTCCTTCTCCCTCACCTGCTCCCGCTTCTACCACTTGTTGCGCCATAGCAGCCCGCTCTCCAATATGAACACCCGCCCGACGTTCGCGGGCTACCTACTTGCTCGGGAGCTGGGGTGCGGGTTCATCGCTACTGGTATCTCGCCTACTGCTACTAGTGGTAAGGATACGGATACGTCGAGTGACAATCTGATGGGGGTGGTTAGCGGGCTTGTGGAGATGATGAGGAGGCCGGAGGTGAGGGCGGGGAAGGAGGCGAGGAGGAGGGAGCTGATTAGGAGGTACAATGAGCAGGAGAGGAGGGAGAAGAGGGAGAGGAGGGAGAGGAGGTGGAGGTGGGTAGGGAGGGTGAGGGGGTGGTTTGGGGATGGGGTGGGTGGAATGAAAAAGGGGTAAACTGCATACATGGATGAAAGAAAGGGGTCACATGCATTTGATTCAGCATTAGACTGGGAGGGATGGAATATCCAGCCTCTATCCACTCCGCATATAGAGAGAAATAACGGGCTGTACCTATCTATGCTTTCATCTAAAGTCTATTTTCAATATATAAATCAACACAAACCCCAAAGGTCTCTTCTCTCTCTCCTGGGAATAGAAAAACATTTATTTTCTATGTTACAGACCTTTCATATATTTCTTTTGCCTTTGTGCTGTCCATTGAGTGCGTCTGTCATCTAGTTATCAAATCTAAAAATAGAAAAACTAACTTAGAATGGAAACAGCAACAAACAAAACATTATGATAATGTTCTATCACCGGTTCCTTGTACAATAAGGTTTTCTTTTTTTGTTTAAAAAAAACAGAAAAAGGCCGGTGTCGTAAAGGTCTCTCGATCGAATCGGATCGAATCGAGTTAGATCAAAGAAAGAAAGAAAAAAGGGCAGGCAAGATTTTCTGAACAAGAACCAAACGCTAAGTAGTCGCACAAATACACAAACAAACAAAGAAAAAAGGCAAAGTCATCCACCCTGTATATATCTATTCCTGGATCTATCTATCTACCTTATCCCCGATGTCTTCCAGCCGCATGTCTCTCGATATCCCGCTGTCTCCGCTTGAATGAGCCCGGGCCGGGAACAGCCTTGTACTTCACCGGCACATCACTGGCACTGGCACTGGGGTAGATAGGCATAATGGCTTCCTTGTCGCTGGGGCTGGGGCTGATCGTGTTCACGACGGTAACGGTAGTCTGCGTCGTGAAGGTTGTGCAGCGGGGAGTTGGTGGTGGCTTGGTGCAAGTGGGTTTGCCGGGTTGGGGTTCGGTGGGGTAGTGGGTTGGTTCTGGTTCTGGGCCGGTTGGGGCTGCGGAGGAGGCGGGTGGTGGGGGTTGGTTGTTTTCCGAGCTGGGTGGTGCCGGTGGGTAGGTTGGCTTGTTGGTCTTGGTGGATGTTGGGGGTGGGTTGGTTGGCTTGTTGGTTTTGGTGGTCTTGGTGCTGGTGGTAGCCTTTGTGGATGGCTTGGGTGGCTCTTCGTACCGGCCATCCTGGAAGACTTTCATGTAGTTGATGGACCAGTATGCTTCTTTGAAGGCCTCGGGGTTGTTCTTGACGTATTCTTCGCAGGACTCGGCCTTTGTGGAGCAGACCGGGTCGGTGGGCCAGGTGTTCTTGGCCCAGTCGCCGCAGAATGCGGTGTTGAAGGTCTATACAGGGTTAGTTTTGAGAGAAGTATAGCTACTGGACAGGAAAAGGGCTAGACGAACAATTATCTGTTCCTGGAAGAACTTGTCAAAGTCGCAGTCTCCGGTAAAGTGAGCGACGGGCTTCGGCCAAGATGAAGGGTCCAGAGTGGCGCTTTGGCTGCTGATATCGGCCGGTATCTGAGAACGGGGGAAAAACCACATGGTGATGGCATCACTTGTCCACTCGGCGGCATACACGCCTCCCTTGATGGCGTTGAAGGCTGGGCCGTAGCTGTTGGCGGTAGGAGCCTCGACCAAGCAGCCCTGGTTTCCGGGCTGCTCGGGTGCGAAGACGTCGCAATTGGTGGTTACCATCTTTCCGGTAGTCTGGCCATTCTTTTTAACCTTGCATCCGTCGACCGAGTGCAGAGCCATAGCGTTTTGTTTTTGCCCGTTGACGCCTTCGATAATATCGAATTCGCCATCCTCAGGCCAGCTTGCACCGGTTGACCAACTGTGATGAAGGTCAGAGGAGGGAACTAGAAAAATCCGATGGGATGGAAAGTAAAAAGCGCTTACAAGGCAGGCCAGGTTCCGCAGATGCCACCGGGCATATGGGCAATATCCGCCACAATGAGGCCATGCTTGTATGATTTCTTGGTGCTCAGCCGGACACTCTTGCGACCTGCGCCACTTGCAATGTTGGTATGGTCGACTCCAAGGTGAACCACGTTGCCGTCGGTTGATGCAAGGCCAGCCTTTTCTGCATCAGCTTGACTGAGATATGTAACGTAGGCACCGCTTCGATCCGCACCCTGTTCACCACGGGTTAGTCCACCACAGCACACGAGAGGGACGCGTATATGAGCCAAGGCTTACATCGAAGAATCGAAAGTCGTCAAAGAAGTTGGACGGCTGATAGTCGTCTTCCAGCACGTAGGCGCCGGCACTCAACCTGGCCGTGGCGGCGAGGAGCATGAGCTTGGAAGCCCTCATGGTTGCTCTCGAAAGCAAGGAATAGACAGTTAGAATAATAGACACTCAACTCAGGAGTGTATACGTGAGGAAATATATGAAACAAAAAGCGAGACGCGAGCAGGGCAGCCTGTTGTCCCTGGAAACGAGAGAAATAATATGGCCAGCACACAGTAGGGAATGGACACTTTCTTGGCAAAAGCGAAGAGAACGGCTCCAGAGCACAAGGAATGGCGAGTGAATGGCGAATGAATGAAAGATGAAAGGAGATATAAAGAAAGCAACAATAAAGGCAGCTCAAGCTTCGCTTGGGGGCCAGTATCCTTTTACTTCGCTTCGTCCATATCCGAGCTCCACCACAAGCTCGAGTTACCCCGTATCCTCAACGGCGACACATGGGCAAGCCGCCACAATGGGGACTCTGGTCTCAATCGAGACTCGAGAACCACAGACTAACATCATAATACGGATACATGGGGGTCATTGGAGCCACCGCGAGGCAGAGCGCCCGGCACGAAATGAACGGGGGTCTGCTCATGGCGGCCCGCTGCGGCAGTTCAGGCCAGTGGCTGGCCTGCTCCAGCGCAGACAGAGAGCGTGTTGCTGTCACTTGCTAGAGACGTGAAACAGGAGTGCTGGGGCGGCAGAGGTGATGTGCAGGACGGGCAACTTGCAAGGTTGATGTCAAAACGAAACAGATCAGCGGCCATGTGTGGAACATGGACATCAAGACACCAGGACACAGCGGTTGCTTCTTGAAACACAACGGCTGCTTGGCCGGGGCTCCGGGGATGCAAAACGGCGCCAATCAAGGCGGTCCAGCTGGCTCGGCCTGGCCGAGATGGCGGCTCCGAAACAACTGGAATTTAGTCTGGAAACAACCGGGCTTGGCTGTCAATCTCCAATCTCCAGTCTTGTCCCAGTCTCAGGTCCATCCGCGACTGTCTCGGGCTGGCGTGCTGCTCGTGGCCACAGAAACCTTCTGCAAGGGCGAGAATTTGACCAAGCCACAAACATCCGACATCTACCAATTGGATCGCTAGCCGAGGGAGATCCAGTCGGGCATTCTCGATTGTTGGCCTTGTTGCAAGCGCTGACTGGGATGGTGCAACTTTCTGAGCAGCGGTTGTGCCTGCAGAATCATATTTGATATGCATTCGCCATTGGAGGCAACAAAGAGTTCCAACATTGGAAATGGCATTTAAGCACTGGCTGGGTTCGGCAAAGGGGAGGCATGGACCAGATATCCCAGGCATAATTATCATCTCCTTAACCCTCGATCAAAGACACCAACGCCTAACCTACATATAGCGAGACATGTCTTGCTTTATGCTTCCCAACTCCCATTCAGCTACACGTGAGCCAACCAACCAGCCAACTCAAATCCAGGGCTTCCTTTCGTTACGACCTACGGATACGCCATCATCAAAAGCAAATCTCCACAAAATCACCCCGCCGCATAAGCGAGCTGTCAGGCACAGAGCTACAGAGGACAAATCCAACCAACATCCAACCACTGTGATCATGTCTCTGTCCAGGTGAAGTGAGCATACAGGATCCTTACAGTCAATAAATCCCACCACTAGGTGTCGGCAAAATAGAAGCTCCCCAGGTGTTGAGACACTTGCTCATTCGGCTAGTTATTTATCCTCCTGCGTGTAGATTTGTAAGTTAGTTATGGGAGAATAACTATTTCTTATGCAACGCTATGAACATAATGACATGCTCACTGGATAACATATCCAACCAACACCTGAACAGATCTCTCTCTACCTAACCCCATCCATACCTCGTCGCACGGCCCTCCCACATTCTCACCACGAACTACTGATTTCTTTACTTACAAGGGATCCTAGTTCCCTCGCCTAACCTTAAACAGATGAAGAAAATCGGATGGATGGCCGAGGACATTGATTATTCTTATTTTGGCATGTGTATTCATTCCTCTAAGACATAAGATATTCCCACCAACAACCAACCCCCCTCCTGGGTTTTTCTGCAATGTCTCCCCCATACGATGGATGGAAGAGCCGCATTACCGTTGTTTTTGTTTTTTTTCTAGTTGGATTACAAGATGCGGAGAGTGATACGGGATGGATCCACCGGGATGGGATGCAAGGCACCAGACCAGATCCGTTAATTTTTGTCCTGTTCAGACTGTCTAGTCTGGGAATTAGAACTATATATACATGCATGCTCGCTTCAAATTGCTGATGGAGGTATGAAGACTTGGAGAAAGGGAGTCGGAGAAGTAGATACAATAATAGTGATGCGCTGCGTATATATAGTTGAAAGGGATCATTCTGCGATAATGAAAAGGGGAGAAGCCGTGGCGATTAAGTAGGTGTTTCGACTGGAGTGTTATGAGCAGGAACAGGGGTAATCTTTGGTTGAGGATGATACATATGGCGGCTCAAGATGAGCAAGAGAAAAAAAAGGCAAGACAAGCGGCTATTAATCCAGTATTGAAATGGAAAAATCGAAAAGTCAAATGGGCAAACAGGTATATAGATAAATAAAAGGCACATGTAGACATCATCATCACGTAACTAAGGAACTGCAGAAAACAAAAAAAAAAAAAAAAGAATCAGTGACGCAATGCAACCTGAACAGTCCTCCTTCCTACCCATGTACTGTACACGTCAAGCAAGCCAACTCATGCCCATCTCCACCCCCAATTCCAACACGCCGACCACCATGGCGATGATGAGGGGTAGCCTGCCCACTTTCCCCCCTCCTCTCCGCCTCAATAACCAGACAAGACCGGTGATACAAATGGCGACACGCAAACACAACCAACGGCCCCTCATGTCCGGGTTCGGGTTCCTGCTGCTCCGTCTGCTGTGACGGAACAATAACATCCACACGCTGGCCAGAAGCAGGATCAGGCCCATCGAATCCCGCCAGCGGAGGAGTTGCAGCCTGACTAGACGCGTGTGCTTCCGCATCCTCACCAGACATCGGCGCCTTCCCCTTCCCCCTTAAATGCGCATCCGGGCCACCCACCAAATCTAGCCTCCTCGCCTCCCCACGCCTTGCATCCTCGACCTGTTTATCCTGCCAAGCCTCCCAGAGCCAGGCGCCGGATCCCGGGCCCCAAACGCGCCGCCGACAGACTTCACAAACCTGCCCACGTGGTCTCCAGCCCCGTTGGCGAAGCTTGGTGATTTCATCCACGTGCACAAACAAGTCCTTATCTAGCATTGCGTTGGCGAGGGAGAGGAGGGATTCCTCGTAGGTGTATGCGGAGAATATAGATGCGATTACGGAGCGGAGTTCGGAGAGAGAAGGAGAAGCGGCGGCGACGCGGGTGAGGAAGGCGCGCAGCACGCGGAGAAAGGAGATATCTGTTTTTTCTGCGGGACGGTCGGTGGATTTCGTTGTGCTGGTTAATAATGCGGTGAATACCTGTTGGACGAGGGTGCGAAATGACGAGGAGAGTTCGCCCGGTGCGGTGCTGGTTGGGACCAACGCTGATTTGTCGTGGCCAACGGCGGGAGAGGCTTCACTTAGGAAAGGCGACATGTTGCGGGCTATTCGAACAACTGCCTCGATAAGGTCAAGCCAGAGATTCTCTTCGAATGATAAAGGCTGCTTGAAAACTGCGGATCCCCTCTTGTTGGTAGATTTATTTAATCCCCCCGGCTTCTTTGCCGCTTTAGATTGTTGCTGGCAAAGCCAGATTCCGACACGAGTGTATTTATTGAGAGATTGGATCAGATCGGCTACCGCCTCCGCCATACTCTCCGAATCAGGGCTTTCCTCGGCATTCTGCAAGAGCCCTGATAGGCCAGCCTCGAGCGTGCCCATATGCTTGATTAGCCGATCCATTGCAGCACGCACTTCGCCCTGGCGGGCGAGTAGAATTATTGCCGCATCTATAATTCCGCTGCTCTCCATGGAAGGAAGCACCGTCTCGAGTTTGAGATCACCAACCTTGAGCACGTCTACAAAATCTGAAACGTGGGAAGGCTTGTATCGACACATTAACTGGACGTAGCGCTCAACAAGATGATGGTCAAATTTCGCGGCGATCTCAATATCGGAGGGCCGTTTCCACTCCGGCTCGAATAAAGTATTGAGGTACTGATATTGCCTCCCAGAATCATCCTCTAGGACGGTGAGGAACCGGTCATGCAAGTCAGGAGAAACATCCTGAACGGTTTGCGCAGCTTGTACAACGTCAATCCTGGCTATCTCGGTTGCGTGGTCGTTGACCACAGAATGAACGTCGCGACGTTGCTTCTGGTTCAGTTTAGCGCTGGGACGAAGACAGTCACGAATGCAGCCGAAAATTGACTGTTGGTCTTCCGGGTCTTCGAGATAAGTCAATAAAAGATTTGGGAACTCCTTCTCTGCTTTATAGGTAGATTTCAAGATCCGGAAAAACTTGGCTTGCTTTAGGAGGGGTATCAAAGCTTGAATATCAGGTGGATGGTATATCGACAGCAAATATTCCGCGCTGAGCTGGCAATCATCCAGCATGTCAGGTGTAGGGTAGTTACAAAGTCTCAAGAGGACTTGATGCAAGGTTGATCCCGATAGAAGGATATACTGGGGGTATTTTGGTAGATTTCGCGCAATAAACATGTCAAGGTAGATGGTGTCTTCGGGGCCAAACTGGGAAGTTTCCATGACTTCGAGTAGGATACTAATCAGGTATTGGCGGTTAACGGGGAGGGCAGTCGAGGGAGAGCTGCCGGCGGCTAGTAACAGTCCTCCATTGCTAACTAAGTCAGCAGCTTCATTTAAGAAGCTGTCCTCAAACGCTTCATTGAGCATACTCATGAAGCTAGGCGTGTCAAACTCAAGGATCGTCCGAAGGTTGGCAAATGAATTCTGAGAACTTGGGACACCCTCTTTCTTGGGGTTTGAGCTGCGAGAATTTCCAGAGAAGAGAAATTCATAAATGTCGGCTTTTGCCTTGGAGGCTTCAGAGTCGTCCATTTCATCTCCGATAGGGTATATTCTACCAGTCAAAACATATGAGAGGTAAGGGAACATTTTCATTGCGTTCATGTGGTCTTTTGATTCAATATCTGCATTCCCATTGATATTTGTGCCGGTATGGAGATGCACTAGGCTGACGAGTTCGATGAGCGGTCCGACATAATCTCCCAAGGCACGAGTCCAAACGTATATAAACGCATCGTATAGATTATACTGTTTACACAGCGAAGTGACCTGATCAATATCGATTGTCGAGGTATCGAGTAAACAGATAATTTCTTCCAGACGACTGGCTGTGTGGTTCGTCGTATAGTGCGTGATTAATGACTTAACCGCTGTCGGGGGCAATATTCGCACGCTACCTCGAACAATATAAGGCTCGAGGATATCCAAGAAAGTCCCTTCAGAACCATGCTCCTCATACCAACTATATACCTCATCGAAAAGAAAGTCGTAATCTGCAAGAGCGTCACAAGCTGATATACAAGCATCAGCCAGTTCTTCAAGTTGGCCCTGCCGGAGGCGTCCATTGCCTGCTTCTTGATTCCTGCCGAAGGCATATTTGACGGATGCTGACATCATTTCCAACAATTTTTCCCGCACCAATTCATGTCGTAAGTCATTCTCTTCAGGAAGCCCCACAGTGAGCTTTTCGGTATCTCCATTGTAGTAAGAGGTCGCAAGCCGGATAGCTCCAATAAAATCGCCACCTTCCATTAGGGCTAGCAATCGATCAGCCCAGTTTGACAGACTACCCACTGACATATCATTGACGCCCAGGAGGAACAGTCGCCCTTTATACGCTCTGAAGCTCATATAGAAAGCATCCGCAATCACCCCATGCATAGACTCGTCTTCCTCGTCTAGTTGCTCAACCAGAGAGTGGAGTTGTTTTGAAAAGATATCCACATGGTAGATGTGTTTATGGATGAGGTCAAACGAGTCCGTCACCCGTAAAGTGCTGTCCTCCAAAATCAGGAGCTGTTGGGTGATCGTCATCACGGCGAGCACTGAGCGACTTATCCACTGTACTGCCACAATCGCCTCCTCTGCCCTCCATCTACTTCTGGGTTTGAACTCGAAGCTGGGCGGCTTATCCATATCCGCAGGCTCGGTAGGCTTCACCTCCGACACCTCCAACACCGTAAGGACGTTTGACCAACAGTACACTAATTTGGTCTTTGAGGCTTCGGAATTTTGCCCCTTTAACTTGATGGCTGGGAACCATGCAAGGGCGGCCGTCAGAGCACTATGAGCCGCAACTTCTTTCGGTCTAGCAGCTTTATACTGAGTTTGGGCGACGGGAGTTGTTGACACAATAACCAGAAGGTATGGCGTAAGCATTGCAACCAGACCTAGGGAGTCTGTGGATTGTTCAATGTTTCCTAGCGGCAGGGGGGAGAAAGCAAGGACAGAACTTGGTTTTCGAGGTCGTCCTCCAACAAGAATAGCATCCGGGTAACGTCCTAGGATCCGTGTAGTGCGTACAGTTCGTCCCACGGCACCCATACCTCTAGTGGCGAGGTGTGAAAATGCCATACCATAATCGTTCGCAGAGACCAGCGCAGTATGTCTAGTTCCCAAAAACCCCACATGAATAACGGCTACGCCTGATACATGACCGTCAGCTCGTTTAGCCCCGGGGTGGCCTGCGGGTGTTGGTTGAATGTGCAGAAAGGGGCGAGCAGCCTTGGCGATCTCCCATGTAAAGATGTGACCTGTCGCATGGCCGCTTGCGATAGTGGTATGATCCGCGGATATAGCTAACGAGGTAATCGAGCCGAATTCAACGGCTATATAACGTCAGCTTTTGCAACGCTAAGAAGTAGAAGCAAAAAGTACCTTTTGTTACAGGTCCAATTATTGTTTTGAGGTTCTGCTGGTAGTCGAATACCATTATAATACCCTTTGCAGTTCCAATTACAATAGTCGTCGAAATAGCAAGGCACGTAGGTTGCCCAAAATTCCGCTTTCCAACTTCTGAAAACGCCTGGCCAGTAATTTTCCTCAGTTTCGTCCATCTGACCACCTCCCATGGCGCCGCAGGGCTTTCCGGTAGATCCGGAGTACTGGGAGGAATATAGCTTGTCAGGGACGAGTTGCGAGAATGTGGTCCGATTAGCGAGGGAGAACGGGGGCGCAAGGAGGTAGGAAGTGAGACGGAAAGGCGGGATTGGAATCTGCGATCGAAAGGACGGTGTGGTCCAGGGCTGAGGTTGGACAGTGAACCACGGAGTCCGAAGGCACTGCTCCGGGAGGAGAGAAGAGAGCCCTATTCAAGTCAGCCTGCTAATGCGATTCCGCGGAGGGGGTAGTGACGAACTTGAATCGAAGGAGCGTCATCCGGAATTGACCCAGTATCATCGACACTTCCAAACCCCGTATTTGCCAAGTTCCGGGGCCCAGTTGACTCTCCTCCAGATCCGTCTTGAAGAGGGGAACCTGACTCCCGGCCATCCTGATCTTCACTGCCTGTTATGGATAATGGATTATCGTCTAGCACAGCATCTTGGCCGGGCTCAGCTTCATATCCCTCATCTCCATTAGAATTGCCGTTCAGCGCAGGAGGGGACGGTGTCTGGTCGTCGTTCTCCAGCTGTGGTTCGTCCTCTCGAGCCCCATCATCACTCCCCTCAATCGTGGAGCTCATGGGTCGGGTTGTCGAATGACCATCGCTTCACACTGCTATGCGTACAGGAAGCGGACCGGAGTTTGCAATGGACAAGGGGTTGTTTCCGAAGCGATAGGGAGCTTGACTCGATAGGAGGTGTCGAGGCTGGGTGCGGAGGTTGAGCTATGAACTAGTAGCTATTGGTGGATGGATGTGGCCGGTGCGCGCATTCAACAATTAGGTGTTAAAAGCAAAGCAATCCTCGATTACAGAATGGCTGAGGGCGTATAGGAAGTCGAAGGAAACCCGCCACAGCGGTTGTTGGATAGCTGGGGGGGAGATGTCGAGCTCGAAGTGCGCATCTCTGGTTGGAGGCGGTTGAGGCAGACGAACTGCTGCTTAGTAATCACCCGCCAGGCACAACGTCACCCGCAGAGCCGCAACCTCCAACCACTACCACTCCCATTCCAATATCAAATATCAAAACACAGTGAGATTGTTGCTGACTTGCAGACTGCGCTCCGATCTTCCCGGAACATACATGGAAAATGCAACCAGGAGTGTCAATGATCCTAGCTATTTTTAGCACACCAAAGACGCTATCTTATCAACAACCTGGGGAAGAGTTTCAATATCAACGGCATGGAGCCGTGATACTTGACCATTTCCGGAGCATTATCGGATTATCGGGGTAGGTTTTGACCGGCAACAGCTGTTAATGGCATTCTCTCAGCTATAAATTGCTGTTGGGATATCCCCGCCATGGTTTGATAACCAACCACCAAGCCTCAGAGCCATTGATGATAGCATTCCAACTTCTCGAGTGTAGTATGGAGACGATTACGGGTTGCTGCTAGATAACTCAAGAGGATTGCAGGTAAAATTCTCCTTATCATGCGAAACTGCGAGAATTCCTCCTACAGTCTTCCTTCCCCGTCACGATGCATTCTGGGTTGACGCCTTCCGCAGTCAAGGCACTCCAGTCCATCTATCGTCATATGTGCGATCTCATTATGGACTATTCTTGGTGTACATAGCATCTATGTACCTATGCCTCTCAATTATACCTATGCCACACTCGTTCCATTTCGCTCTTTATCTCGCCAATACCGGCAACCACTGAAAGATATTTCCACTCGTTCAAATATCAACTATTATACCCTACAACCATGCTCGCCCCGCTCTATTTACTACTGATGCTCACTCTACCACTATGCCTCCTCGCCCAATCAGTATGCAACGGACGAGCTGAATATTGCAACCGCCGGTACTCCGAACTATCCTTCATCGGAGCTCACAATTCTCCCTTCGTGGGATTCATGCCCCAACACAACCAAGAAATATCCGTCCTCGGTCAACTGAATGTTGGGATCAGATACTTACAGGGCCAGACACATTTGAATGCCTGGGGTAGACTGCGCATGTGTCATACTTCATGCTTCCTGGAAAATGCAGGCGGGCTGGATGCGTATCTGCGCAAAGTTAAATCGTGGCTAGACGACAATCCGTACGAAGTAGTTACCCTCCTCGTCACGAATGGGGACCGGTTGGATATCTCGCGGTTCGACGAGGCATTTGTGCACAGCGGCATTATACCCTATGCTTATATTCCGCCCACGACACCGAGCCCTCTCCCAATGGATGCATGGCCGACTCTGCGGCAGATGATAGAGTCTGGAAAACGCCTTGTTGTATTTCTAGGTCTATTTCCCCTTCCCCGCTAGTCGTTGCTTTTAAATGTCCGAACTCGCTAATCAAGAGAGAGAGAGAGAGAGAACAGACTACGAGGCCAACGTACACCGGGTACCTTACATTCTGGACCAGTACACATACTATTTCGAAACACCCTTTGACACCACAGACCCGCTTTTCTTGCAGTGCAAGATTGACCGGCCTCCCAATGCAAACCCAGATGGCCGTATGTATATCGTGAACCACTACCTGGATATCGAAAAAGTCGGGGTATTGATTCCCGATCGATTATCCGCACCCAGAACCAATTCGCCGACGGGGAAGGGAAGCATTGGGGCGCAGGTGGAGCTGTGCACTGCGATATACGGCCGCAAACCCAATGTTGTCCTGGTTGACTTTCTCAATCAAGGCGATGTTTTTAAGGCTGAGGATATGATGAATGGGTTTTAGAATTTGGGTTTTTTGGGTAATTCACGTCGATGAGATTGTGGATGGTCAGCTGGTTTTGGTTGTCTCCCGCATCAATCTTAGGGTTGGAAACACAGCGTTGGGCATAGGACAGCATCATCTGGCTGGAAATTGCTGGCACTGTTATTGTTACCCTCCTATCAATCAAGCACTCCCTCATCATTATTATCTATCTCAATGCTACTCTGCAGTTGGGAATGATAGTGCTTGTCCGCCCACAATTCACATGACTACTCCCATTCCCTATACCGTTAAATAGTAAAGCCTGGACCAGTCGAGTTTACGGAGTAGACTACCCCATGATGTCCAAGCTTGATTTTCTTCATCGAACTGGACGATGTCGTGAGGAGTGGCGGGAATCTCCGCATTCCGGGCCACTAATATTTGCTTCCATCGGCGCGTCAGTTATCAACCAATCATCTGGCCATGAAGCAGGGAAACAAGAATGATCGACGATAAGTTATCCACCATCCCTGGCGTGATACAATGTTACCAAGTTGGGTAATGCGTTGTCGCCGCTTTCACCCCATACTAATCTCTGTGTGGCTCCCAACAATCTAGAATATTTCGAGTGGGTGTCCTCGTCAGGGCGGCGACGAATCAGCTGATCGGCCCGTCATGTTGCAGCCCTAATTCATTTTATTTTATCCAACCTCACCTCACCTCCTCACCCGTGGTCCGTGGACCTGTGAAACCGCCCACCCCGTTTCAAAACATCCAGTGTGGGCTGCGCTCGGCTTTTGATAGGGCATGGGGCAGACAGCGGCATCCTGACCGTTCTAACTTCTCGGGGACGGGCGCTTTTCCCTTGCTTGCTATTTTCCAGCTCTCCGGATCCAAATAATAATAATACATACCTGACCTCCCCGTCCACTGTTACATGCATTGCAACACGAATGCGAATCACAATGCCACATGTGCCGCTACTACTAGAATGAAAAGAAGAACCTGTCGATCATTTTTCGTCTTTGCTTTTTCTCGCTTCTCCTCCTAGTTCAAGCTGTTTATCTTGCCCCGCTATCTCATCTGCAGAATGCGATGTGACCCTTCTCCCGGCACCATGAGTGTAGCGTGGGCCGCGATGGAGATAACTCCTTCCTTGCCGAACAGGCATTCTCCGAGTAGACACGGCATGGGCAGGCACGGATAGTACATATATAAGAGGACCTGATTCCCCCCGTTTCTCTCCCCGCCCGCTCTCCTTTCCCCCTGGAACCCAACCTCACCCCCCCCCTCATTCCAGGCCATATACCTCACACCCAACGCCAAAATGCGCTCTCTAACCCTCACCCCCCTCCTCCTAACCCTCACCACAGCCGCCACCATCCGCCCACCCCCAATCTTCCCCACCCTGCAAAAGCGCGCCGGCCCCCCCAACATCCCCAGCGCCAGCGAAGCCAGCTCCCTCCTGGACGGCATCACCGTGGCCCCCACCGGCCCCCAAGACGGCTACGACCGCGACCTCTTCCCGCACTGGATAACCATCGACGGAAACTGCAACACGCGCGAGACCGTCCTAAACCGGGACGGCACAGACACCGACATCGGCTCCGACTGCTACCCAGAGTCCGGCACCTGGGTCAGCCCGTATGACGGGGGCGAGTGGACGAAAGCCAGCGATGTGGACATTGACCATATGGTTCCGCTGAGTAATGCGTGGAAGAGCGGGGCGGCGGAGTGGTCGACGGAGCAGAGACAGGCGTTTGCGAATGATTTGGAGAATCCGCAGTTGTGGGCTGTTACGGATAATGTTAATCAGGAGAAGAGTGATATGGGGCCTGAGGAGTGGAAGCCGCCGCTTGGTGGGTTTTTTTTTCACTAGTTATCCCCTTCGATCGAGAGCAGGAAGTGGGATAGATATATATGGGTCATCAACTAACTCACTACATAGAATCCTTCTACTGCACCTACGCCTGCGCGTACATCAAGGTCAAGTCCGTCTATGAGCTGACCATCAACGAGGACGAGAAGGCCGCGCTGAGCGATATGTTGGGGACTTGCTGAGCGAGCCATTCAAGGGCGTTGGATGGATTGATAGGAGGGAGGAAGGAAGGGAAGACAGACGGACTATGTATATGAATACGAATGAATATGAATACCCCCGAGGGCGCTAGATAGCTGACTCTGTGAGTTAGTTATGTGTGTGTGCTTGCAATATGAGAATGGTTTTTTTTTAACTTATACTATGCCTACCTATATTTTTGTTATGCATTAAAAAAAATACAATCAAGAATAAACTCATACAAATGGTATTGTCATTGTCACTGTTATTGTGGTATATTGATGGCATCATCCATCCCATCCCATCCCAATCCTATCCTATCCTATCCTCATATCCTATCATACCCCCCTCCTATCCCCCTCCTCTTATTCCCACTCCCTCCCTAAACAAGAAACCAAGCAAACAACCAAGGAAAAAGATAAAAGAAAAAAAAAGTAAGGCAAAGCAAACACACCACATGCATTTCTTCCCTGTAACGTAAGGCAGACAGACAAAACAAATAATTGTATCCCATGCAAACAAACAAAAAGATTTTATGACAAAAAAAAAGCATAGAAGAAAGAAAAGAAAAGGACGGAAATGGTAATGGTAATGGTAATAAAAAGGAAGAGAAAATGCAACAACATAAAAAAAATCAAAATCAGGGGGCTGGAAGAGCTCAGAAACAAACAAAAAAAAAGGAGTCAAAATGAGAAGTCCATCCATACACACATAATAAAAGAAGAAACAAGGTGAGACATCTGGTCCAAACAAATCTATTTATCCATGCCATACATAAATAATCCATCCATCCCGCCAACCAAATTGACATAACACAAAAAGGGGAATTTTTATTTTGTTCTCCTCTGATAGGTTAGGTAGGTAGGTATTTGGCTTGTAAATAAATGAAAAAACTGTAGACGCCAGCCAGCGTTTTGGAATCATAGCTCGCTCTGTTGTGCAAGCAAAGCATGGGGTTGCAAAAAGAAAGAGCAAAATGTTCGAAATTAACAAGGCCCGGTTGCGGTTAATATCCCTATGACAGCAAGTTCTTAAGAGATGGACTCGCGCTAGCTCCCGATCCACCCATTCCGTTTGAGCTATGATAGCGCCCGGAACTGCTAGGTCTGGTAGGAGCAGCACCTGGAGGAATGCTGTTTTCGTCTCCAGCCGCAGGGGTCGCTGGCCGTTGCGGGTCAAGACTACGGCGCGAGGCAGAAGGCGATGCAATTGCTCGTTCAACTGAGAACATACGAGGACCTTGGCCAAGTCCGCCTAGTGTATGCGGAGAGGAGAAATGCGGTGCTGCAGGGGATGCAGCCGTGCTGTATGGCCGACTCGACGGGGGTGGAGGACCATGGACACCAGGAGGTGGTAATGGGGCCGGACCGTACGGGCTTTGGTGACTCGAGTATGAATGCGGAGGGGGTGGTGGTTGATGAGGGACTCCGTTCCCGTAGTGCGGCGGCGGGGGTCCCTGATGGTGGGGTGCAAGGGAGGCATGGTAGCCGTTAAGATGTGGGGGTGGTGGCGGAGGTCCACTGTGGAAACCTCGTGGGTCAAGAGGTTGAAGTCCATTGGGCGGAGGCCCACCGGGGGGGATGCCATTGCGCATGAGAGATGATGGATAATCCCCTGGCCGTGATTCATACTCGGGCCGCCATTCTGGCGCACCATGAGTGGCGTGCATTGGTACAATCGGAGGCATGTGTAGATTTGTAGGTTGAGGTGTTGGGTGCGCATGCGGTGACGGGGAATACTGGTGGGGCGGGAACTCTGTGGGACGAGCCGCAGGGAGACTGGGGTCACGTTTTGCCGGGTATGGGGAAGGTCGAACCTCTGATGCCACAGGGGAAGCCGATTGCTTTTTGACATGACACTTGTGACATTCATACATTGTCCTAGACATCCCGCGGCTTCGCGACACATCATGCATCGATGGAATCGGCCGGTCTGCATCAGGCATAGGGACATCCCCGTTGATCATAGACATCGACGGCATTCTTTCTGAATGAGAACGCGGTGCTTGGAACGGAGATACCGCATGGGGATGCGATGGGCCCGGGGTATCCATTGGACCAACCCCGTTCATCAGCGGACGCGCATCTCTCGGAGGAAATTCCCGGGACACTTCAATGGGCCACCATTTCGGACTAAAGGTTGAGCTGCAGTTCATACACTTCTTATTACTGCAGACGTCTAAACCAGTGTGGCCATGACCATGTGTCTCTGGAATACCATGGTGGTTCCCTAGCCTAGGAGACGACAATTCTCCAGACCCTCTAATAGCATTCTCTTTGCCGTTCTGATGCGGAGTCGTCCCATTAACGAGAGACACCCGTCGATTTGAAGGGGCGAGACCGTTCTGCATCGACACCCCAACAGACTGTTGTACATGCGCGGCTTTCCGAACAGTACCTGTCAGCGTGAGGTCGGCCTGTTTCGAGGTCTGCACATAAAGCTGCAAAGCGTTTAGCCCTTCGACGTCGCTAAGCTCGCCCATTTCATGGACAACGGTGGAAATAGCGTGATGAGGGCACCAAATCGCTGGCGTGGCTGCGCCGGTCTCATCGCCCAATTTAATAGTGTTGACGGCGTCCCTTCTCGTGCTCTTAACGGGGGTGATATCGAAACCGAAAACATACCCAGCTTGATGCGCGCATCCAACATGGAATCGTGCATTGCAGGTTGCGTGATGGCAAGGTACACAAGCGCCTCGTCGAGTTTTGCAGATCTTGCAGGTGTCCTGGTATCTCTCGGCAGGGATCAGACCCAGTCCTTCTGCAGGTTCCAGCTCCTTGGCATTTCCAAATTTAATTTCAGGCATCCAGACTGCACAAGCAACATGGACCCAGTTGTTGCCAGCGGTCCGTTTGAGCGGTTCTCGTGGACCCGTCGGTTTTCCCGCTTCCTTTTGACGAATCTTATAAAGTTTGCTGGCTTCAGCTACCATCTCCTTCTCCAATCGCTCCTTTTCACGCTCCCGATCAGTTTTCTTCTTATGCGAGACCTTGGGCGGTTCCATGAGTTCATGTTCGGTGTACGTGACCGGGCACAGAACGCATTCGTAGGATGTCGAGATCACAGGGTTTCTATCATTCGAACACATATCACAAAACCATTTGGAGGAGCTCCGTGAAGGGCTTACACCATAGCAAGCCCGGTGAACGGTTAAGCGACAATCGCGACAAGACAAGTGTTGGTCGCCCATGGGGTCCATTTTCAAGCATATTGCGCAGGGGAGGGTCTTCACCCGAGGTGGTTCTGGAGCAATAGGTGCAGGCTCAGGGGGCTTCTCAATCACTTTCTTTTTCGGGGGAGGCTCTACTGGAGTATGGCTTCCAGTGGCATGGCCTTCCCGGTCTGATTGTTTCAACTTTTTCTTTGCTGGCTCTGCCGGAGGAGGCGCAGTTACTTCTGCAGAAACAGAAATACCCAGTGAAGTGGCCAGTGATGCTGTGGCGCTGTTGATCTTAACGTCTGACTCCGTGGCCGTGAGAAGTTGGACAAGTAGTTCCTCCTCGAAGCGTCGACGCCATGACTTGTTCGGGCCTTGTCCAATCCTCTTAACAACTTCGTCCGCGTCCTCCCACTGAATACCATATTTCCGCCAAAGGACAGCACATCGTTGGCAAATGGCAACAGTAAGATTCTGAAATCCTTTGTCCCGTTTTGTGTCTGCAGGCACCGTTGTACCTGGAGGAATCCCTGGAGCCCGTCGCCATTGCCGCGAAGACCTTGTTGAGCAGAATTTGCACGTAAACCCTCGTTTTTTATCCTTGGCCTTATCAGCATCGAAAGCGGAGTCATCATGGTCGTCCGCTACATCGTCGACTAGCTTTACCGAAGAATCGGCTTTCTTTGCCGCTTTCCTTCCTCTTCGTCCATCGAAATTGCCCCAGATTTGACGCCCCTTGGGTGTCTTTTTCCACATGTAATAATATCGAACAATGTGACGATGCGGGACCGTTCCAACATGTTTTGTGACATTGCGAAGTTCAGAGCCATATTTCGCCACCCCGCTTTCAAATAGCTTAATCTCTTCTGGACGAAGACGAGGTTCCTTGAGGTCTGAATACTTATTGACTTGCTTCAGTCTCGTGAGCGCAGCTTCCACATTAAACTTTTCTTCGTAAAGAAGGCTCAGCGCCTTGTCCAGGAAATTTGTAGAATATTTTTCGACTTTTACCAAAGGGGCAATTTCTTTGGCTTTGGCCATGTAGTCGTCAATAAACCTTTCCCGGTCGGATTCGCTCAGCGAAGCGCCGGGGGCATCGTCCTCCCCTCGCGATGGAAGTTGTGAAGCATCGGGCATCTTAAACTGCAGCTCTGCGGTACGAAACTGTTTCGTGCCTACAGTAACCGGTTCGTCTTCTCCTCGTGGAATGTACCCCACAGGTTCGTCCATAACCCATTTAGGCCTCTTTGCTCGTTCGGCTTTCTCAGCCTCCATCGAAGCAACAGTTTCCTTGGAAAGCTTGACATCCTTTTTATTGCCCGCTTTGAGATACTTTCTTTTCGTTTCGCGCGCCTTGACATATTGAACCGGATGCCCATGCCAGGGAATGACGTTGGCTTGGTGGCGAGGGCCTAATCGAGAGCTTGCGCGGGGATATATTCTATCGTCATAGTCCAGCGCATCCTCGACGCGACAGTGTATTCCCAAATACCTAAAGGGCCACAGTTTCGCTTGGAAGATCTGCTCACTCGTCGCGGGGCGATCAAGGTCGGGTAGAGCAGGAGTACTTCGTTGCGTAGCTTCAGCGACAGCGGCATCTTCCTCCTCTTCCTCAACAGCCTCTGGTTCCGTGTCCGCTTGCGCTTCCCCAATTATGGGCGTGTTTCTCGCTTCCAGTTTTCGCTCCTGAGCGCGACTGCATGCAGCACATGCCCAGGCAAATCCCCGCGCAGGTTTCTTTTGTAGGACAGGTCGAACACAATACATATGGTAGGTACTGTGGCAGACAGCACAATCCACGGAATCCATGCTATCACAAAATGTTAGTGAGTGAATACATCAAAGGGGGAATTGTCTCTGCATACTTTGCGGCATATAAACTACATTTTTTGCAGGTTTTCACTGCGCTGGTCAGATCCTTTCTGCGGCCCATTTCAACTAAAACGTATTTCCACCGTTCGTCCAGTACCTTCTTCACATGCTGCGGTACATTTATAACTTTACTGGTGGGGATCACTTCGTAGTATCGTTGGATATAGCGATCATACATCTTCTCAAACCAAAAGGAATCCTTGGACTTTCTGTACTCGTCGAGGTTCTCGATTTCTGACTGGTGTTTGATTTGACATTTGCCGCGCAATGATGACAGCGGACAAGTATCAGAGTGCATGGAAGCGAAGACGACGCGCACATCAGCAGCTTTGCGATGGATATCCCGAGGCCGATAATACCAGTTAACTCTGACGGTTTCAATGGGTCCGTCGGGGTTATCCTTTGACGGTAGGAATTCCATAATGCGAGCGAGGTAGTAGGGTTCGCCGGGAGGTTCACAGACCAAATAAACATGATCTATTGAAGAGGGTTAGCAGTCTAAAGCAGCAGCAATGGGAAGCGGAGCAGAGGTAATAAATAAGACATTGCCATGGCGCATGTGTTTGAACGCGCAGGATAGCGTTTGCTCACCATTTGGACTAAGAATAGTGCCGTCGTCCGCCTTCAGTTTTCCCTGCTTCAGGCATGCCCGAGAGTTGTGAAATGTCATCATGTTGCGCGCATTTGATTTCTGGGAATCAACGGGGACGTTTGCTGGGACGACGAATTTTTTGGACGATTGGAAGGTAGAGTTACTCGGGGTAGATGAAGCTGGTGTAGTCTGGTGGGAGCCAGGCTGCTTTCGTTTCCTTGACACCGTCGTGGAATGGTTACCGTTAGGATTGGCTGAGAAGGAGGAGGTTCCGGGGATTGCCTCTTTGGTTGGAGGTGCCGCATTCGAGCCATTCGTTGTCTCGCGTCTTCGCGTGTTAAGGACGGTGACCTTCTCGTTGTCCGCACTCGGGGATCCAGAGGAGTAGTTCAAGCCCGAGGAGGCCCTCTTGGAGCCGCCAGCCCGCGACGACGAAGTAACAAGTTCGAATTCTGTATCGACGTCGCGATCCTCCGCGTAATTGGGCCGTGCGCCGCCAACCCGATTCCTGGAACGAGTGCCATAAGGAACAGCAGCTGTCGACGACGATGTGGTGTTGTTCTGGAGAGCAGCATCGGAGACCGGAGAAGACGCGGACGACGTGGTAGCGGTCATTGGCTGGGACTGGAGCCCATTCACGGCGGGGATAGGTTTGGGAGCCGTCGAGTCCATGTTCCCGCTGGGCGCGGGAGGGTTGTGGACCGGTACCTGGTCAGAGGCCTTGGGCGTGGGGGAATTGTTGCCGTCCGGAGTCGCAGTGGCCGACTGCGACGGGGACATGGCGAAACAAACTCAGGCGTAACCTGTGGAGCGGCGGGCTGCGTGGTGCTGCATCCACCCCAGCGGAAGAAACCCAGCAGAAGGGGGGGTGGTGGTGGTCGACCTGTATCGCGGAGGTGGCTGTTAGTGGTGGGAGGGAGTTGGGCAGATGGAGGTGGTGGGTGGATGTGGTGGCGGCGTGGTGATAGGAAAGTGGCCGGGTGCAGGTGCGTGGTGGTGGTGGGCGTAGGGGAATGGGCCGTGGTGGACGAGATGACAAGGACAATGCACGCGAAGAACCGCTCGCACACACAAAGAACACACGCTCGCGGCCAGGGCTGCTGCTGTGCAACGGGTCTACGTGATCGTGGCCAGGGATGGGGGCGTGGATAGAACAGGGGAGAGAGGCGAGGGGCAGATGAAAGAATTACAGCAAACAAGTGAGTGGGAGAGTGAGGGTGAGAGTGCGCGGGTGGTTGGGAGTTGGGAGTTGGGAAATGGGAGATGGGGAGATTGACGCCAGGGAGAGGCTGCGTTGGCTGGCGACAACCTCGCCTCACGGTTCACCACGCAGCAGCACACGGAAGGGAGTCGCACAGGGGAGGACGGCGTGTGGGGGGCAAGGTTGATATTGGAAGCTGGGCTAAGCGACGCCAAAGACGCCAGATACAGCCAGGCGTGGTGGGAATGGAAGGGAATGGAATGGGAGGGGAGGGGGGGAACAGGGAGGGAGAGGCAAGTTGGGAGGCGGAAGAGAGAGGACGGAGATGTGAAGCGAGGAGGGGGGAACCAACGAGGGAGGAATACTTTTGCACCTTGGGCCTGGGAGGGGAGGCCGGTGGGAGATGATTGACTGACGTGTGGTGGGCGTTTATAGCGTGGACAGCACTGGCTGCAGGAGAATTATGTAGAGGGAGGATAACGGGGGGAGGAAGATGATATGAATTATGGAGGGATGAGGGAAGGGCGAGAAGAAAAGGAACGGACGGATTCAGGTGGAGTAGAGTTTGGCTGGGAGGGAGAGAGCCACGGGGAGAGAGAGTGAGAGAGAGAAATGAGGAATGGGAATGGGGAGAGGGAGAGGAAGAGGAAGAAGAAGAGGGCGAGACAGACAGGAGTTTGGTTTAGTTTGGTCAAATAACTTGCAGCAAGGTCTTCCGTCGGCCTGAAGTTACTTTGGACGACACTCAATCTCCTTGTTTCTACTATCTATCTATCTATCTATCCAACTATCTCTCTGTCTCTCTATCCGGTCTACTCCCCTCTGCTATTCTCCTTCTCTCCAAGCAGCCCTAGTTGTTTGTGCGGCGGTGTCCTCAGATCAATGGCGGTTGTCCCCCCTTCATTGTTAAGTCCAGGTACATATTAATATCCAGCTTATGCATGCTTCCCGGATATAAACCGCGATGCTGGCCAATACGAGCCTATCCCTCAGCCCAACTCCATCCCTCCCTATCCGGCCCGGCAACTTGGAAGCAATCAGTGAGCTGCCTGTCCAGTGTCTCGTAACTTATATACCGTCGGCCAAACCTCGCTCTATCCAGCCCTGAGAAAAGAATTCCAACTTTGGGGGGGCAGATATATTGTTCAACGGGGCACGTTACCGAGCGCGCCAGGGTTGCTAAAAACTCTAGGGTTCCCGGTACCCAACCGCTGGCAACGCCCAGCTATCTCAGGCCTATGGACGGGTATGGCATGGAAACTTTCCTCTGCCTTCTTTTTCTGTTCATCTAATTTTCACAGGCAAGGATGACGGCACCATCCAGAGTTCCATCCCAGTCTATTCTAGTGGCTGTTGCCAAATAAAGGAACACAATATTTGATCCAAACTACTCCATGCCCAGTCTGCCTGTTGGCCTGTTGACCTGTTCGTCATCTGTTGTTTGTGCGGTGTGATGTGCCACGCTGACCTGTCAGTCCAATATTTTTGATGTTGTGCTGTCGGAAGAAACGTTCGATGGCCGGTTGAAGATTCGCCAGCCTAGGCTCAAGCTAGGGGGAAATGTCCTGCATCGCTCCATCCACCTACGCACCGTCCTGCCTATTGCAACATCCCAGAATCCCTCTCCCTCACAGTCTGGCTTACAGCGCCGAAGGAACAACAATGAAACGTCGCTGAAGACGATACTTCCCCTGACGGCCCCGTTTCAGGATCCCATTTTCCCATGTAATTGTAATTGCTGCAGGAAGTTCGGCACCGTGTTCTTTATCCCACCACGCCTTGGCGGGCTGGAAGCAGGTACATGTACAATCCGAGAAAACGACGGCTGTGGGGAACTTGTCTACCCTAGTTAACGATCTTTCAAATTCCACCCGCCCACTCACTCGCCTCGTGGACAGGCCGCCGGTATGGTAAGTTACTATCCATCCCACAAGAGACAAAGAGTCGCTCCTCGCTCTACTATATAAAATTTACCACGAATGCCCCGCGCAGTCCAGACAATGGCGAATAATCGAAGATGACAGAATAGAATCACGGCACGAAGCGAAAGTCTTGCAAATCCCTGTCACCTCATTCTGGCCCAATCATCCATGTGTGGCTAGTGATGTATTATTATTAGTTAAGTTAGGTCCTTATTGCCACCCCCATACCAAACTAACCACCACACACCACACCACCACATGCATAACACCCCCCTGCCTCCCCCCCCATGGCCTTCGACGTGGCTAGAGGAACTTCCTTGCCCATGGCATCAAATCGTCATTTCCACTCCGAAACCCGTTTTAAAGAAGAAAAAAGAAAAAGGTGCTTCCCCTCTCCTTCCCCCCCTCGCATTCCGCCGCCTCGTTGTAGTTAGTAGGCTCGTTGGTTCCCGCCCAACCTTGGAAGTTCTCCCCGAACACGATAGAGTTTTCCTTCTCGGGCACACAACTTACTAATTATTATCCGCCGCCACCCTCCCAAATGAACTCCTTGGACCTTTAGCCACTGCTCCCTTCGTCCAGAGTTCATGGGCTTATTTATCTCCTCCTTCACCGGCGGAAAAGTTGTAGTTATCCAATTTACATAGTCTTTTTTTGAGGGAGAATGAACACGAATGAATCAAACAACTGCATGCCATTACGGATACAATCGCATACGAATAAAATTTCCCGTCTCCACTTTATTAACGGGCGGTTTTGGCGCTTGGTAGTTTACAGATGCCATCGTCATGCATCCATTCCATTCCATCAACGAAAATCGATCCATACGCCCCATGCCATCCTTCCCAGTTGAAGAAATGGTTAGTTACATATATTTCTCCCCTGTTATATATACTAGTAATCATGATCACTACTATTAGAGCCATTTGCAACTTCACCATATTTTCGCTTGTCTCGTTCCAGGCCGAGGGATTTCCGGCTGAATCGCGTGTTTGAGCCGGACGGATTAAATGTTTCTCCGGCCGTGGTTTTCAAGTGACGACAACGATGATGAGGGTTTTTGGGGAGTGTATTCTGTGAAATTTACAGTTAAAGTAACTAGTAACTATAACTATATATCCATTTTGTTAGTAGGTACTGTATGGGATGCCGCGGTGGGTTGGGTTTTGGGTGGTGGTGGTGGTGGTGATGTAAAAAATATAGAAAATGCATGCTCACCTCTTGAAAATATATATCCGTAGTTAAATGGCGCAATGGATAGAAAATTACAAAACCCGATTGGTGACTTTCTTTGGAGTATAATTTCTAGGAGAACGTAAGGGTGTTCTTTTGCTGTTTCTCCTTCTCCTTTCCTTCTCTTTACTATGGAAGTGTTACGGGTTAATCATGGCTGCCGCCGTATCCGCCGTATGGATGGAACTCTCTCAGTGAAGTAAAGGCTGGGCCAATCATGAAAAAGGGATTTGAATTTTCAGTAAGGGCATATGGATGTTGTCCGTTTCGTGCTCTATGCTGAGTGATCACTGATGAAGTGAGTCATGGCGTGTATAATGTGTAGTATATGGTTAAAAGCATCATGATCATGGCTAGCATGGTTTTCATATCTGAAGAATATTTAAAAGAGTACAGCGATAAAACTGAACACGCATCCTCTAGTTGTTGAGGCGGTTTGATCAGATATTCCTGCGAGAGATGATTGGCCGGAATAACAATGCTGCGACCCAATGATGGTTCCTGGCTTAGAGTTTACGCTAGCAAGACAAACTCTGGTTGGAGATTTGCACTAGGCTAGATCGGCACTAGTGTCTGATCGGACGGAACGGGAAAATCATCTTCCCGCTGCCTATTTCAACCGTCATCAAACTTCAACAAACAAAACATCGTCAAAGTCAACTCTATATCTGCCCGCATGGAGAGAGTAGTGGTTGCTGTACAAGACTAAGAGAGATACTCACAATGATAGTGTCAACTCTATGTTGAAATTTTGCGTTTTTCATTCATTACTCCCTCCTAGTACCCTTGCCTTATCCTACCGGGATGAATCCGACGCCTCCAAACCTCCATTGATATAGCATGAAAACAGAACATTTTCCACCTCCTCGCTAGCAGGAATCAAGCGGTCCCATTCCGAAAATGGCCTATCCCCACACATCCCAAGTATAAACCAGCAAATCCATCCATCAAAACAACAAGGACAATAAGGAACAAACAGGGACCCAACCACCAAATGGATTCGTCCGTCCTACGGTAATCCTCCCAGCCAAACAAAAGACGCTTTTCTACCCAGCCAGATACGCGACGTGCCTGATGCGGTGAAGGTGTCTGATGATTCAATTTCTGAATACTCCCAGTGCAAAGCGGTCTCATCGACACCTGACCGGGCCATCGCAGAAATCCGCTCCTTTTCTCTAGCGCACAGCAACTATGGATTGATTGCCAGCTGCGCTTGTTGCAAAACTTTTTACGCCCGATTAACAGCTGCTGTAAAAGAGGTTTTTAGAAGGTCTGTCGTGAGAAGCCTGAACGCCGGAGATCAAGAATTTGCTCCAAACTTATTTTAATCCTAGGGGCTGTTGGACAAGACGTGTATGGATGGTACCACGGGGTGCAGTGATTTTGAAGGAATCATACTTAATTTCCTATAGAGAGTTTGGCCAATATGGTCATTTCCAGAGGCAACAGAATCCAGATGTTTGTATGTCAGTTTCGTCATTTCTTTTTGAAGGAACAGTAGTTAGATAGGCTAGAGCTGGACAAAGGGATGATGGACATGAAGAAAGCTTGTGCTCCCCGAGAAACTACGTGTCAGACCGAGTGGAGAGGGAAGCAAAACAGAAGCCCCCATTGTCATGGATCCATTAACATAATGGAGTGTGAAGTTCCCTCTCACCCAAACCTATTCATCTTCACGCGATGCATGCGTCGCAGAGAACTCTGGAAGCCGCCAGGTGATAGGAGTACTAGTCTTCTTCTATTTCCAACCACCCCTGGAACAGGGTAAGGTTGGTTGATTGAAGTGAATGAAGAAAATAATAATAACTTGAAGTTATTGAATTTCAAAGGAGCAATATCAAGCTTCGAGGTAGGTAGGTAGCGAAAGCTGGGTCACGTGACCGCCTAAACAAGCAATTCGGAACGTCGCCGCATCTCGACGCGAAAGAAACGCGTTTCCTCTGCCAATTTAATTGACACCACGCCGCCATCAGCCAGCTTTTGTCGCATCCGAAATACAGCCCCGAGCAGCCGCCAGTTCTTGAGCGCGCATACTGGGCGAAAATGGAGAACCAATCTTCGTGTAAGCCAGCCTTTCACTCTCCTCTCAGCTTCACCTTGAAGCCAAAACAGTTCCAGCTAACAGACAGCTCTGGCGCGATGCAGGGACGTGCAATGCGAACGACGCCGTTCAAATATCCATAGTCCAACCCGGCGCGGATAAGCTGGAAAAGATATCGACCTTCCAACCGGAATTCACATATCCTATCTTTGGCGAAGAAGAGACAATATTCGGCTACCAGGATTTGTCCATTCGGCTGCGTTTTGCTGCACATAACCTCCGATCCAATGCGCAGATCTCGTACGATAAGAAGTTTAAAACAGTCGCAGACGTTGCTCCGGTCGATTTGCTAAAAACACTGCGCCCCTGGCTACCAGAAGGTATAGCCTCCTTGCAACCTATAGCTTGGTGTATTGGCTGACATGTCTTCCCTTTCTAGAATCCTTCGCAACGCTACAAGAATTCGAGGGATCGGTTCTCAAGGATGAGTCTGCAAAAGACTTCAAGCCACCCGGCAGCTTGATTCATAGCTACACGAACAAAGGAAGGAATTACGAGATATGGGCCGGTTCCCTAGTGGACCCTGACGTCCGGGCTATACTCGATCGCATCCAAATATTCGTCTCCTTCTTCGTTGAAGGCGGAACTCCAATTACGACGGATGACTTTGAATGGACTCTCCAAAGATGGACGGTATATTTTGTGTAAGCACCCTCCACTCGACACCAATTCAACCCTATCTAATATAACCCAGATACGAGAAGATAGAACCCCCCACCCCAACCGCCTCATCCTACTCCTTCGTCGGCTACGCAACCACATACCGATGGTACTTCTACCTTCAAGACGGCACCAAACAACCCCAAACCTCCAACGGCCCCTTCCCCTACGCCCACGAAGTCTCCGTCTCCGAAATCCCCGGCCGCCTGCGCATCTCCCAATTCCTCATTCTCCAGCCCCACCAACAATCTGGCCACGGCAGCCAGCTCTACCGTACTATCCAATCCGCATGCATAAAGGACCCAACCTTGCACGAACTCACCGTTGAAGACCCCAACGAGTCCTTCGACTACCTCCGTGACAAAAACGACTACCAAACCCTCGCTCCTCAATTCGCAGCCCAAAACATCACCATCAACGCAAACCCCTACACCCCCGACCAAACCCGTCGCCGACCCCGCCTCATGCCCACAGGCAAACTCATCCCAGCCCAATCCCTCCGCGCCCTCCGCGCACAATTCAAAATCGCCCCCGTCCAGTTCGCCCACATCGTCGAAATGTATCTCCTCTCCCAGATCCCCACTGACCACCGCGGGGCAAACACGAATACAATGCGCATACTGATGCAGAAATTCCGCGCGCCTAATGAGCATGATCGCCGCTACTATTGGTGGCGGATGTTGGTGAAGCAGCGGTTGTATAAGCATCATCGCGACTTGTTGATACAGCTGGACCGCGAGGATCGGTATCAGAAGCTGGACGAGACATTGCAGAATGTTGAGGAGGGGTATGCGAAGTTGTTGGAAGCGTTTGAGGGGAAGGCGGAGGCGGAAGAGGAGGAGGAGGGAGAGGGAGAGGAGAGCGGAGTGGAAGTTGGTGCGGAGACGGGTCCGTCGAAGGAGCGGGGGAAGAGAAAATTTACAGTCCTTGAGGATGAGGACGAGGAGGATGGCGAGGGGGTGGCAGCCGGGAATGGGAATGGGAATGCCAATGGGGAGGATTCCGCATCGAAGAAAATGAAGACTTGAGTGGTTAATGTTTCAATATGATCTTTACTTTGTGTTCTATTATGGATGTGTTTTTTTCTTGTCTCTCTCTCTCTCCTTTTTCTTTATTTGGGTGTGAACGGCCTCTTATGCGCTGATGAGTTTAGTTTAATTGATTTCTCGGAATGGGATTGCCTTTCTCCCCCTTTCCCCCCAATTCCTTCCATTCTATATTTCCTTCCCATTGTGACCTCTCTCCATCTACGACAGGAGTTTTGCATGGTCAGATTTTTTTTCCCTAACTATTTCCCGCTTTACGTATGTAAAAATTCAAAACTCTTCGACCGGCTTTTTGTAGCTGGGCAAGGCAAGGCAGGCAAGCTAGGTAGAATAATATCTAACGAACCACCTCCCAGGTATCCTCAAATAAACAAATACAGATATAATATATACGAAACAAACACACCCTATCCACAGATGAAAATCCAGCTACTGTATCCATGTATCCAACACAAAGGAAAATTAAAGCCCAGATTGGCCCGTTGGAAAGATAGGGAAGACAAAAGCCCGCGTGCTGGTGGATAGATAGATAGGTAAAGCCCCGACCACAACTCCGTTGTAGATAGATATATAAAGAGGAAAGATTGAAAGAAAGAAACAGGCGGGCTGTAAAGGGAAGAATTACATGATGGCGTATCTCACTCACTTCACAACGGATGAAATAACTGTAACAAAAAACGAGAACTCCCCTATCCCACCTCCAATACCCAAAGCAGAAAAAGAAATCCATAAAACCCTAAGAACTAATCATCGTCGCCGTCTCCGGATCAAGACTATCCAACGTAACCGACGAATCCGTCTCATAACTAAGCACCGTACTAGTCCGCGGCGAGCCAATGGTCGTCAACGGCGCAGTCGACGATGGCGCAGGAGTCGATGACCGGCCTCCCCCTCCTCCCGGAGGTAGCTGTGAGATCTGCCGGCGGCTATTACTATTACTGCTGCGCTGGTTATCATCATCGTCCGGACGAACCAGCTCGCCGACAAACTCGAGCACGCGGCGGAATCCGAGAATCTCAGCTTGGATGGGGCCTTGGTCTGGTGCTTGTGGCTGGGCCTGTTCTTCTTCGTCGACTCTGGCAAGGCGGTTCTGGGCGTCGGTGTCGTGGGGGTTATTGCTAGGGGTGGGGATGCCGAGTTGGGTATTCCACCACTGTCGCCAGCGGTAGCGGCGGGCGGCGTTTCGGTATGCGGTGCGTGTGCGGCGCTCCTCGCGTCTGGCTGCTAGGTCGACGCGGCGCCGGCGGCAGGAAGGGGAGTTGCGGCATTGGCGGGCTATGAGGAAGAGGGTGGTGGCTACTAAGAGGATGATGGCTAGATCTTTGATGAACAGCTTTGTGGGGGAGCGGAGGGTTGGGTTGGTGAGGATGGGGGAGCTGGAGAGTGGGGGGGATAGTTCGGGGGCATCTTGGGAAGTGGTGGATGCGATATCATTTGGTTTGAGGTCGAATATGGTGGAGTTTTTCTCTGGGCGTGGCCTGGTGTTTCCATGGGATACACGGGGCGACGGCCGGCATGGGTTGTCGGAGAGGGAAGAAGGGAGGGGTCCAAATCGGTACCGCACCACGCGGAAGATATCTGGGACGATCTTGATGGAAGCAGTTATGAAACATTTCAGGCTGTCGCACTGCTTCAGCCTCGACGTAATAGAGCTACAGTCACGGAGCAGGCGCTGTCGAATCTCCTCTTGCAGCTCATGGGCCTCCAGTTTCAAAGCATGCAGCCTTTTGAGGTCAGCTTCCAGGTCATCATTATTCAAGGCCTTTTCAGGGACACCTATGGATCCAGACGAAATGGGAGACCCGGTCGGGTCTATCCAGGAGTCAAAACCATCCTCATCCGAAATTTCGACTGGAGATGCTACCAGGCGGAATATCTGGGGTGTCCCAGCCGAATTAAATGAAACCGCGAATCCAGATTCTCCGTGATCCGTGCTTTGGTTGAATGGGTGAAAAGTAACAGTAAGAATTTGAGCAGTATATTCCTCTATGGAGTCCTCAGGACTAGTAATGCAGAGGCTCTCGTAATTGAGCGCCAATTCATGTTTTTGCGTTCCGTTTGTCAGGTCCGCAGGGAAGATGCCGGATCCAATACCACTGGTCCCATCCCACTCTAGATCTAGCTTTTTATCATTTAGAATGATATCAGGTTCCCCGCAGACGGCGTCGGTGGTGGAGATGCTCAGTTCGAAGATCTGGCAGCCAAATCAATACGGAGAATAAAAAGCAGGCTCGAGAATCAATCTGTAGAGCTACGTACGAAGCTAGAATTGTTTCCATCAAAGCAGCCGTCGCATACTGATACGAACTTTGCGGAAACGTTATTTTCGTCTATATACAAATTAGCTTAGCTAGAGTCAGCATAGACAGCAGGAAATCTAACCTCTCCATGTTTCCACCGGCAAAGGGGAGGCTGTACGGTCAGCTATGCGAGGAATAACGCGGGAGAGGGCGAGAGTGGAGGACCAGAGAAGTAACACGGCAGCAGGGCGCATGTTGACTGCCACTGGCTCAGTCGACCATTGTGGAGAGCAGGCTCGACTACAAAGAATGTTTTGCGTGCGCCTCTAGGCAAAGAGCCAGACTCAGATATCCGAATATCCCAATGGTCTGCGCGTCGACGACGATGAGGTTGAAGGTCCCGCGTTGACTGTGGCTCAGCCTCGACGTCTTCGTAGCTGGCCTGTGATTGGCTCGGATTATCGGACGGTCCGGGCCCATTGATGACTAATATCTCGACTTAGTCAGCCCGGATTAACTATTCTCCAGCTAGCTCTTCGGCCGCCAAGCTTGCCGCTTTCGGATTGCGACAACAGCTTCAAGTTTCCAGCAGATATTCCACAACAAGCCGATGCGCCGGCTTTATTTCTGAATTCTCCTTGTTGAAATATCATCTACATATGCGTCGATAGGAAACACTGCACTCTTCGTCATGGTATGCCGCTCAGAAACCCCAAACTTCAACGCCAGCACAGCCCGCAACCCGCCCCTCTCCTCAGTATCGTTCTTATATATGCCTGCTAACCCGTCTCGTTCGCTCTATGTAGCTCCCTCTAGGCTTACTCACCGCGGCGCAAGGCCATCCTATGCTCGTCGAGTTGAAAAATGGCGAAACCCTCAACGGCCACCTTGTCAATTGCGACAACTGGATGAATTTGATTCTCAGAGAAGTCGTCCAGACCACGCCTGAAGGAGACCGGTTTTTCAGACTACCAGAGGTATACGTGAGAGGAAACAATGTACGTTCCGGGCTTCGATTTTTGAACATCCCCTCTGGCTGCTTCTGGGGAGTCCATTGCTAACCAATAAACTTTCGTTCTTAGATCAAATACCTCAGAGTCCCCGAAGAAGTTGTCGATCTAGCAAAGGACCAACAGCAGAACCAGCCCTCGAATCGTGGACGGGGAGGTCAGCAACACCGCGATGGTGGAAGAGGAGATCGCGGACGGGGCGGTGGGCGTGGTGGTCGGGGACGGGGTCGAGGTAGGGGCGGCAACTGAGGCCCCCTTTTCTCTGACTGCATTTGATACCCGGCGTGGATAGGTTGTGTGTGTGCGTTCGTTACAGTTCCTTTTTATTGTCCTTTTTCTTTTTCTTTTTTTTTCTTACGAAGCACTCACTGTATGCTATGCATGGTTATACTAGGAATGAAATGACTCGGTGTTGTTGGAATGGCTGGGATTGATGAGATTATGATTGTTTGCATATGATGATGTGGTTAAAAGAATGAATTTCTAACCCTAGAAACGTTGTTAATAATGCCCCAGCTTTATAAGGTGACTAGGTACACAGGCTGTATTTATCAAGCCACATTCGATCAATGTCCCCCTCTACCAGTCGCCGTATAATCACGGCTTTGCGGTCTGGGCATCACCAGCTTTGGGGATGCCTAACTTTACATCACCTTCTTGATCTCCGTCCGCAGAAGTACTCCCAACATCTTTACCGATCTCTTCATGAGCATCAAGCTCAACCCCTGCAGAACCAGAACAGGGCTTTCCCATCCGCTCCTCGTTCGAAACATTTGGATCAATCCCTTCTTCCCCCGCCTGCGCACGACCCCTCCAGTCCGCAGCCTGACCTTCCGGCACTGGTTCTCCCGGTGCAGGCTCCGGAATGAGTTTCCCTTCCGATGGCATTATTCCCTCAGCTTGCCCTTCTTTCCCAGGTTCAGGTTCCGCATACCGCCAAACAACCTTCATCCGATCAAGTGCCCGAATCCCTTTATTCCGCGTCCCCTTAATCCCATCAAACTCATCCCATTCCGCTTCGAATATGCCGGAATCGTACGTGTTCCCCCCTTCAAAATATGCGTTGAACCAGATGTGCGCGACGGAGGTTATCATTGTCCAGCCTGTGTATCCGGACATGGCGCGGCGGTCAATGCTAATGTTTACATCGGAGCTAGGGAGGATGACTTTTTCCTTGGGGCGGAGGATTACTGCTGGGATTGCAGTTTCGACATCGGCGGAGTCGGAAGCGAGGCTTTGGACAAGCTTGCTCCAGGGTTTTGGAGTGCTGACGGGCTGGAAGGGCGGGGGAGATGTTGCAGGAGTGGAAGAGTTTGCGGGTGTAGTTGTAGCTGAAGGCAGAGGAGCTGGCAAGTCTTCTGTCTCGGATGGATCCCTTCCCTCATCCCCCTTTCCCCGGCCATTTCCATCCTCCTCCTCACCCCGCTCACCAACAACTATCCTCTCCCTCCGATGAAACCGATGAAAGCACTTAATCCGCCTCCCCTCTTCCACAAACCCCTCCACATCAACCTCCACCCCATCCCTCAATCCCCAAATATGCACCTCCAAAACCTCCACCGGCCGCTCCATATACACCTTACCCAACCCATTCGTCCACCGATCCACATATCCCACCCACCTCACCTGACTAGCAATTTTCACCCCTTCCCCAAACCCCACCCGCATCCTGCGCTCCGTATACTGCCTCAACGCATCCTCCCTCTTCCACCCCCGCTCACTAATCAAAAAGCTACACGCCACCGTCCCACTCCGCCCCTTGCCCGCCTTGCAATGCACAACAACTACCTTTCCCTTTCCCTGCCCCTGCCCCTCTCCCTGCCCCTCTTTGCTCAGCCAATTGCGCATACTGGCCATGATGCGCGGGATAAGCGCGAAGGGCGGCGGGTGGTGGTCTGGAAACGGGAAGTGGTGGATGCGTCCGTAGACCTCTGAGTCTGGGTATCCGGTGCCTTCGGCGCGGAATTCCCAGATTGACCAGTTGGCGCCATGTTTTTGGTCGAGGAAGCGGACGAGGGAGGAGGTTGGGTTGCGGTAGGCGCGGCGTGGGTAGGTGGATGAGGGGCCGGAGGTGGCGATGACTTGGGATTGTTAGCTGGGGGGATATGAATGGGCTAGCTAACTGATTGGGTATGTTTTTACTGGGGAATCATTTTGGCTACGAGGGGAGTGGGTGGGAGGTTTGAGAGGGGGTGGGTAGGTAGGTAGGTAGAGTACATACTTTCGTCCGTAACGTAGCACAAATCGAGACCGGCCTCCGGATACCATAGTCGGGGTCCAGCGATTATTTGGCGGAGGATTGACGCCTGCTTATGGTCAGTATATCATATACATACCAGGCATAGTGTCAAGAGAAAATAGTTTCCGGTTCAGTGATGGTAAGTAAGCGTGGTTAATCAGTACTATCAATTGATCACGTACCATGATAAAGGGTTCTAGGAGAGACCAGATAAGGATGTTCAGCCCGAGTTCGCTACACCGTCAAATGCACAATTCCAACTCCACAGGAACATTGCTATCGGGAATATAATAGCAAGTATAAAACGGCTGCCTGGTTGGAGCTAATTGCGTCGTCGTCAGCGCTGGGACTTGGCTGCGATGGAGGTTCTAACTATAGGCGGGATGATGTCATCGCTATCAGGTTCGGCATGCCGAGTGTGGGGAAACAGGAGTATAAAAAGAATTTGTGTATCTATAAAAGGTGTCATTTGCGTGGATGTCTTACGATGCTTTTAACTGTCTCCAAGTGTCCCGTGTCATTTTCTCTACATGGTAGTTGCTTCCTGATCAATTGGTAGTGTAGGGATGGAGGTGTGAGCATCCAGAAACATGGCTAGAATGCCAGTGTAATCCCCGGAAAAAGAATTAAAGGAGAAGGATATGTCCGATCAGATGGACCAGTTTGTCTATCATGCGCTGATTAATAAGTCGATTAATATTAACTATAGTGATACATTAATACCTCCCTTAGCTTAGGAAACAATAAGCCCCGATGACTCCAATCACATCACTAAGTTAGTCAGTGATATTGCTAACACAGTAGGCTGCTAATGTAAATCACGAATCAAGAGTTCATAATTATCAGTGTTGGCTATATATGAAAATGTCTCTTTCTTCCTTTGGGGGTGTATGTACATGTGAAGCAATATTAGCATAATTTGCCAGATTCAGTGGGTTCCAATATATAATTCTCCAGGACAAGTTTAGGAGAGTAATGAAAACAATCTTATTTCTTTGTCTATGTAGAGTGACAGGGTAGTACATACGACAACCAAGATCTTTGGAAATATACTAGAGATTATCGTACAGGTGCATCCAATTGATAACATATAAAAGGGAGAGAATGGCCATACCCCTCACTCGCCGGACTAACTAAATAGGGTAATAAGAAATAGGCCGCCTAGCAATCGGCTTTCTAACTCCCGCATCGAACGCCAACCCCCTCGCGTCTGGATCCTCAGAGTCACGGCACACCGCACGAATATGCGTCTTTGATGCCTCTCTCAGCGCAAACCCGCTCCGCGCCATCTCCACTAGATACTGGTGCGCCTCACGGAATCGCCCCGCATCCACACACAACAAGAGTAGATGGTCATATGTCATGCGATTTGGGAAGATATCCAGCATGATCATTTCCTGCACGTAGAATTTGGCAAGGTCGTAGGCGCGCGTCGTGCGGCAGCCGGCGATTAGGTGGTTGAATGTGACCACCGACGGACCCCGGGGGCAGATGGTTTTCATGTCGTTGTAGATTTCCATGGCGACGGTCATGGATTGCTTGTGTGTGGCTAATTCGACGACGACGTTCGCGGCCGCCAGAGGGATATCCAGCTGCTCTTCTGATTTTAATCTTCGGAGGAGAGCCCAGAGTTTTCTTGGAACGGCTGTTTGTTTTTGGACCAGGTGGGCAAAGAGGGAGCGGGTAGCGGTCTCGTCGAGTTGGAGGGTGGTCTTCTGTGCAGTGCATAGGACGCGGAATGCCGATTCGACGTCCCCGGCCGCAACGAAGGTGTCGATGAGACAGTTGTAATCTTCCAATAGGACATTGCCGTTTCGCTCTTCGAGGACCTTGAAGACATCAAGGGCCAGCTCCGAATTACCTGTCCGCGTTGTCATTCTAAGGATATTTGTGCAGACGCCATAGGATGGGTTCATAAGCCCCGTTTTCACTAGTTTCTTCCACACATATGTAACGAATTTCTCATGGAACGCTTCGCTGGCAGCGTTGAAGACCTGAAACCACAAGATTGGGGATAGCTCATGACCGCCTGTGACCCGCTTCTGCATAATTTCTAGAACAGCATCAAACTCTCCGGCGTCGCAAAGGTTGTATATAAGCAGGCTATATAGCCAATCGTTAACGGGGATGTTCTGAGTTTCCATGCGGGAGATATGGTCCATTGCCATCTCCAGCTGGCCCTCCCGAATGAACCCAGTTACAACATTATGCCACCCCTCTTGTGACAGGGGAAGCCAGCGATCTCGCAGAGTGTGAAGGATTTCATGGCGCAGCAGATAATCGGGGTGAATCGCAAGTGCCTAGAAAATAAATCCGCCCATCAGCAACCATCGGAGCATCATAGAAAAGCAAAACTCACCTTCAACGCCGCATGCAACGTGGCCGAATCTATCGCAATATTATTCTCCTCCATCTCCTCCAGCAATTTCCTGACATTGATCGGGCTGCCGAAATTTGCATCCGCGTTCGCCGCAATCAACGCCCGATAATGCCACTGCTTCGGCTCCCTCGCCCGCCTCCACAAAAGTTCTCGCAACCAGGCAAAAGTTTGTTTGAAGTTCGGCGCGTTGTCGTCTGATTCCCGAATCATCTGGTCCAGCGAGGCATCACTGAGCAAGCCAATATCCGTGGGTTTCTGACGCATGTTCAGGTGCTTCCATAACCCTTCCGTCCGGAGTTCGCATGGACGGCCCGAGGGCTTTTCGGGCGCTTTTCTCTCCGGCTCTGGGGCCGGATTTAGTTCGTTGGACGGCTCATCTGGTAACAGTTTAATTGACGGCGAAGCGGTGGTGGCTGTGGAAATCGAGCGGCCAGCGGAGCGGATGCTGTTCGCGGCGTGGGCGTGTTGCTTGAGCGGCCATGAGAGCTGAGTTCGCTGAGGCCAAGTCCGCTGATAAGATGGACAGAGGCAGCGCCATAGGCCATCTGCCACCAAGCTTTTGGAGGACATATTTGTGGTGTGTGACTGGCAATGGTAATGCGAGTTTATGGATTGTTCTGTTGCAGTGCGACGAATTCGATAATTTCCAGATTGCTTAGTCATCATTCCAGGCCAGACAAGGGGTATCGTGCAGTCCTCATAGCTTGGTCATTTTGGGTCTGGTTAATGCTGAATTTTCCGATAATATTTCAAGTGGATAGGTAACTACTCTATAATTATTGCACTCTTCTATAAGTATTGATATATATCGGTTCCTGAAAGCGCCCCTGAATAGTATTCATCGATCCCCCATGTTGGAATCAAATCGGTTTCGTGCGCTGGATAACCGCGTACAGGAACCACGAGCTAGGAAAATATGCGAAGTCCTTCTTTCTCCCCTTCCCACGCTCTCTGCAGCCTCGCTCTCCGCTTCCTTTCATAAATACCCCGTACTACTCGTTTCACCTGCTCCTCGCCTTCAGCGAAATTCGCCGTGGCCAGCCCAACCACACCCTCGACTTGTTCCGGCGTATATACAAAATTCCATGTGCTCATAAAGTCATCCCGGGAAGGATCTATAGGGCCTGGTTTGTCCGATACTGGAGGGTGGTTTGGGTTCCCTTTTGTGTCGCCTGGAGCTATCCAAGATTGAGAAGACTGGGTTGGTTTAATCAATGGTGCATTAGGATTCGGCAAAAGAGGGAAGTATGCAACGGCGATGCCGGCATTTGGGTGCATCAGGCGGAAATCGGCTTCGGAATCATCATCTGGTGAACGCGAATGGAATAATCTCTTAGATGGCGGGGGTTCTTCCTTGGAAACTTGCTCTTGAGTAGTACCAAGCCAAATGTTGCAATATGTCAAATCTGTCGCGTCTAAATCTTCGCTAGTCTTTGTGTCCTCTTGGGATTTGCTCGCGTTGCTTTTTCTATGATGCTCATCCGTGCTAGGAATCACTTGATCCGCCTCCTGACTTTGTTCTTGAGCAATAGAAACGTTTCGATATGACTCCTCCTGCGTACTACTTGCGGCCTCCTCAAGGGCCCTAGCAGTTTCTTTAGGCGTGGTCCCAGGTTTGGGCCAGCCTGATCCGATCGGCCAGCCTTTGATACCTCTCTGCCGAGCATATCCTTCAACAACGGAAAGCCAATTCTCTTCTTTAATATCGGCTGATGCATCAAACACAACAATCATATCGACGTGGCGGCCAGGTCGCAGCAATGGATAAATGGGCAGATTGTTGCTCATTCCAGCATCCATCAGACGGATTTCCGACTCAGTGAAAACAGACTCAGGGCACGTTGGTGGTAGTTTATCCTTTAATCCAAGCACAAAGTTGGGTACGGTTGCTGGATCGAATGGGTGAACCCGGATAAGATCTTCATTCTTCCCCTCGAGAATCGAATCGATGCCACCAAACCCTGCAAGTCCTCTTAAGACTGGCCTCACTTCCTTATAGTAATGGGCTAGCGTGGCACAGAATGCGCTGCCCCAGATCCCCATAAGCACTGAGATGCGCAACTCTGGGGCAGAGTAATCTTCCGAAGGAACTACATCGCTACCGCCAAAAAACCTTCTCCCTAACGCCCACATTGGGATTCCTGCGGCAAATTCCTCGCAGAAAAATTCGTACGGCGTAAACTCGAACCACTCGAACCATGTTTCGTGCTTTTGTTTTATTTCGTGTTCCCCAGATATGATCTCCATAGAGGCGTCGGGCTCAATGTTGTCCTCAGGTGGTATTTCATGACGAACGGCAGTATAGATTGGTAAGGGGTTGGAACCATTGTCGATGTATGTTCTTTGATTTGAAAGCTTAAGATCGCGATCGCGTATGTTCAAAGGCTGGGACGGAACTAGAAGCCTTGCAGTTAAAAGGAGGCCATATATGTCAACCAAGCCAAAGTCGGAGTCGGAATTGCCTCTTAGTTTCTCTACTAAACCCCTCAAGAGATATTTATTCGTCGGAGCAGCGGTCAGTTGTTGGAGTACGTCTGGCGGGAAGGCAATATGAATGCCAAGCTTTGCCTTCAAATGTTCTATGACTTTTGCAAAATCCTGTCCGCCAATTGACGAATGATACAATGTTTGCAGCCAGCAAGTACCACTCACACCAGCGCTGTACATGACACAGTCCCAGAGGCCAGCCTGTTTCGTTGCGAGATAAGAGCCAGCACCAGCAACAAGCGCACGTAAGCCACCCCCAGAGCTGCACATTGCAATCACCGGTACATCATCAGGATGTATATCCTCCTCCCTTAAGCCCAGATAGGCAGCCAGACCTCTGACGATGGCTTGACGACGCCTCCATTGGAAATATCGCTCTTCACGGCATAGGTCATTGCCAATCCGAACCCGAGCCTCGTGTGTTATTTCAGGATTCAATTCAGCATCGTGCGCCTCTGACCAGATGTCATCTGCTAGCGAACCTTTGGCCATTGACAATTCTCGCTGGAGCGTTTGTAGAGTTTCGGGAAGCAGGGCGGTCCATGACGGAACTAGATATTGGCTTATCAAGTCTGCCCAATCAAGGGAGCCAAATGAGTCCTTCACAACCCCAATCTTCGAAGTGAATGTATCCCATGGAGATTGAGAAGGTTGAATTTCGACAGGCGAGCCAGCCGGCGGATTGGCCTCTTTATCAGAACCTGAATCTGCCAAGGGTCGTAACTGTTTCTGGCGTGGGAACTCAGGGTCCAGAACCCTCGATTTCGCTTTCAATTCATGCGGGATGCCATGCGGGATGCCATTGGTGTCATCGTTCCCCTTGGACGCAACAAACTTGCGGCCTGATTCGTTCCGGGTGTCCCTTGCCGGCGAAAGGTGATAAGAAGCTCCAGTTCCCAGCAGTATGGACAGCGCCACTCTCCATCTGGCGCGCAAAATTCCGGCAGTGACCATTGCCGCAAGGACAGGCCAGCCTTCAGTATGTTGTGTCGTTCATGAACTCGTGTACTCACAGGATAAAGTTGGAGGTTTGTGCAAGCTAGCCGATGACGTAGATGGCACGTGATGTCCACAGCTCCTGGAAATATGTTTTCCCGAAAGCTGCTGGATCAGGACTAGCGCAGACGTCAAGTGTCGCAACCACGGTTCATCAACCGAGCTCTCTATCAAAACGCAGCATGCTTTGTTCATGATATTTGCCCCCCTTGCCAGTGCATTTCATATTATAGACAGAGAATATTTCTACCTACTCGGCTCTGTGTTGAACATAATCCCTCATTTTCATTTGAAACAGCACTGAGTGGTGGAAACTGCCTGCTCCCCCGTTCCAGGGGCATCCACCCGGGTCCCTGGTTGATATCAGATTATGCCACCGGAGCCATGGTCGGGATGCGGAATACAGTGCATGCAGAGGAGAGTGCGGAGGTGGAAGTGTTGTATGCGAACCTCGAAAAGCTCAATATCCTAACCAAGAAAATCCAGGGCTCTATGGCCCGTCTTGAAACGAGCGGGAAAGTTGTCAAAGATGCCATTGGGCCAATCTACAGTAACACTCAGTCTTTGCAAGCCACGAATACCAATATTGATAAGGTGAATGAGGCCATCGATCGGCTCCGTCAACCTTTGGATGTCAAGGGAAAGGAAGAGTCTATTATCCGTGCGGGGTAAGATTAATTATCATTGTATATTTCATCCCTCCGAGCAGAATATTGACGGATTATACATAGGCCTCGGAGTGCGGGATTGCCTCAGTATCTCGGTGCTCTAAAGCGTGTGGATCGTGCACTAGCGGATTTGAACAGCACCAATCTCAGGTCCAACCAAAAGGCCGTCTCCGAATTCAGCACTCTGCTTAGCACAGGGAGCAGCAAGCTTCAGGATATGTTCAGAACTACCTTACGAGAAAATATTACGACTTTAGAGCCCTTACATTACATAACGAAACGTAAGTATTCCGTCCAATTTTAAGCAAACAGCACTCAAAAATCTCCAGAACTCCCCTTCCCGACTATTCCGAGCGAAAATGTTTTGGAACTTTCTCCCGTCTGTGCAGCGATTAGTTCCGCTGCAAGCCATGGTCCTCAGATCGGCTCGACAGAGAACCCCGCAGTTAGGATATATGCCGATATTCGCGGTCCTTATATCACCAGCAGCCTGCAAAATCTAGCCACCGCATCAATAAATACCTCCAAACGGAGACCGACTGATGGTCCATATCGCCAAGGTACCAACGGCATAGGAATGTATGCCAGCGGCATTGAAGGGATGTTTCTTTCAGAATATGAGAATATTTCCCAGATATTCCCCAAAGATCAGCAAAGCAAAGCAATGCAGGCAACCTGTCGACCGGCGCTTGCGGAATTTTCAAAAACTCAGCGGGAGCTCAATATGTATATCAAGTCGAATCTCATGACAGATTGCTTTCTCGCCTTTGAAATAATCGAGATTGTCACCGGTTTATCCTATCGGCTTGATGCAGCTACTGGGGAATTGAAGTCGCTTTTCTTCGAGGCTCTCCGACCGATTCGTGAGACCGCCAAGTCAGCACTCTCTGAACTGCTGGAAGAAACCCGCCGCAAAGCCACGGCCATTTCCATCCTCCCCGCAGACGGAGCTACGGTGCCTCTAGTAGCGGAAGTGATGAGCTCCCTGTCTACCCTTACCGCATACTCTAAGCCCCTGACCTCTATTCTCACATCCCTTGGCGACGGAAACTGGAGACCATCGAGCAAGCCCAACACTACCCCGCTAGATGTCAGTCCGGACAGCTCCACTTTGCTTTCCCACTTCATCCTCGACATGATCGAAACCCTGATCTCCGCTCTAGACGCCCGGGCCAGAACCTTCCACCGCGCCAAACCCGTCCTCGGCGCATTCCTCTCAAACACCATGTGCATAGTCGACCGCCATATCCGCAGCAGCAACGAGCTCTCCCGCTACCTTTCCACGCCCGAAAACAGCGCCCGCCTCGAAGTGTGGCGCAAGAAGGGCATATCGATGTATCTCGATGCATGGCGGGATCCGTCCTCCCATCTCCTCGACGTGCAATACACAAGCCGAGGCAGCGCGCGACCGACTTCTGGGGGCCAAGTCGATTCTGGCGCCATTGTGAAAACCCTCTCGTCCAAAGATAAGGATAATATCAAGGACAAATTCAAGTCTTTTAACGCCTCCTTTGAGGATCTCATTATCCGTCATCGGTCACTGAATCTCGAGAAAGAAGTTCGTATTTCCTTGGCAAAGGAGGTCCAGGCTGTTATTGAACCGTTGTACGCTCGATTTTGGGACCGGTATCATGAGATTGATAAAGGGAAGGGGAAATACGTCAAGTATGACAAGGGAAGCTTGTCCGCGCAACTTGCGGCTCTCGCATAAGTATATCAAAGGTTTACCACCAAGCTTTACTTTACTACATCACTCTCGTCCTATTCACATTCCCTCCCTCCTTTCCCAAGTCCTCCTTTCCTTGTTTTCTTCACAGTTCCGAATATCTTGAGTTTGGCGTTATGGTTGGCGATTTGTTGGTTTTGCTGGGTATTGATTGCCCCCTTCCTTCCCCTTCCCGCCTCGTTTCTCAATTCCCTACACTAGGTACCCCCTTTCATCACCCCTTTCAACCAATCACATTAATCTACCCATTTCCTCGATCCTTGACCCTTGATATCCCATTCCCATTCCACGCGGGCGAATTTGACATTCTTTCTTTCCTCTTCACCAACTATCATTTTTGAAAAAATAGTACCGCACCACACCGCACCGTACTTTCTTTCCACTGCGCCGTTTTCTCACTCCGTCTTCTTTCTTTCTTTCTTCTTTTACTACTTCGAGCAAGATAAAAAGGGCAATCGATGGATGTATTGACTACCCTACCTACCCTGTGGGTATTTTGATTATTAGAAAATAAATACAGGTGGGCTTTTTTTGGATTTGGGTTACTCCGACTACTTGACTCATCTATCAGTCTAAAACATATAAACCTTCAGAACCTTGTTAAAAGATATATCACTCGGATCTCCATTATTTGAACGGTGATTGACTTATCTTAGTAACGGATGATTGGCTCGCAACTTCTTCTATTCAAGATACATAAATAAAACAATTCCCCTGACCTCTGTTCGTCCTAGCTATATACTCCCCAAAAATATACCCGCGTAGGTTTGATGTATAGATAGATATAGTTTGGATAAAAAGATTATATATATACTACAAAAGATGAAGCCTAGCTATGTAGCGTAGAACTAAGAGATATCAAAACAAAAGAAAAACAAACATACATGAGAACACAACCAAAAACAAAAAGGAAGATAGATAGGCCAAGTGGGCAGGCAGAATAAAAACATAGTAACTATCATATGGAGAAGTAAAAAATAATAAGGGGATATATATAAATAGTAAGGCGAAAGTGGGTCGGGTCAGGAGGAACGGAGTCGGGTTGCGGTTGTGGTGAATGGGAGGAGCTCGAGGAATGAAGATCGGCGGAAGACTTGGAAAAACAACCCACCCAACTCCGTCGATCGATCCTTCCGGGTACGTGACTGTTTTTTATTCCCGGCTCCGAGAAGTATCCAGCGGCCGGCTTTCCATATGTCCATCAGGTATCATAGTCATCTCGTTTCGTGCGATGCAGCTGCAGTGCATGCAGGATAAACGGGTTGTCATCCAGACCTTGATTTCTGGAATTCGTACCACCGACCCAAACCACTGCCTCCCCCCCCCTTTTCTTGACCAATGTGTGGAATCGACATTATCCGGCGGCAGAGATGAAAAGGTAAACATTAAGTGATACGATGCCACTATCATCAAAGAAGGGAAAACTGCGTTTCTGGGAAAGGGGGTATGGCGTGAACGCAGGGGAAATATGCATTTCAACGGAGAACATAAAAAAAAACTATACGCCGGACCAGTCTGTAGCCAAGTAGAATATATTGGGGGGATGCAAGATTGCAGATGAGATATCGACATCTGACATAGTAAAACGGGACATCAGGAGCTTGGTTGCATCATTTTCGAAAGATGTTTAGCTACGGCCAGTACCTGAGGCAGGCATCTCGTAAATATTGTCGGGAACTGGGCCAGTGTGGGTGGCGCTTAGTCCATGTGGGCTGCCCGGAGAGACACTACCAATGGGCCCGGCAGCCATCTCGCTTGGATTCGGGCTTCCGGGTTGCGAGATAGAGCTTACGCGGTTCTGGTTATAATATTCTGAATTGGCTGAAAGGAGTGGCTGCGATTGTGCCAGGAGTGGGTTTTGAACGGGGTTTCCGCCGATTTCCGAGGGACCAGACTGAGGGGAGGTGGGGATGTGAGGAGGGTAGCCGGGGCTATAAGGGGGAGCTGAAGGCATTATGGGAGCCTTTTGCTCGGGAGCATAGTACCCTGCTCCGACAACGCCTGGTGGTGCGCCATACCCGGGCTGCGGGGGTTGCATTGGCTGTGCTGGCGGCTGTGGGGTGTCAGTGGGCTTAGCACCCTTTTTCCTGAGGTACCAGAATATCAAGGCGGCAATAAGAGCTATGCCGGCAACGGCGCCGACAACGATTCCTCCGATAGCCCCACCAGTCACCTTCTTTCCTTTTCCTTTGCGAGAGCCACCGGAAGAGCCATCTCCATCTCCGGGCTCGTCGGTCTCACCAGGGTTAGGGGCTGAGGACGCCGTAGAGGGTGGTGTAGCCGTCACAGTCACTCTGGGAAGATCCGTTGCGGTTCCCTCCGAAATGGTGAATGATTCGCTCGATGAGATCGACATGGTATAATAGGCGGAACCATAACGAGACGAGAAATACTCAGAGAGAGGCATGACCTGCGATGATACGCTCTTGGTTGATCTGCAGCCGTAGAGACGAGTACCTTCGCCGAAAAAGTAGGTTCCACAGTACGGCCGCGTGGTTTCGGTGCAATGCATGGCTGCGGTATCACTTGAGCAGGCCTCGTCGCATTGGTCTTCCCCATTGTAACAGGTCGTCGCAATATCCGTGCAGGATTGTATATCTGAGCTGAAACAACAGCCAACAGCCGTCTGGTAGTACACGCACTTGGCTTCGGCATCAACACAAGACAGGACATTATCTATCATCGGATTTCAATAGGTTAGCATACGCAATTCCGATCGATATATTGGTAAACGAAGGTTATAACTTACTAACGTCTGAATTTACCAGACCACAGTAATATCCAGGTGCAGGATAGTCAATCGCCGTGCGCGATTCTTGTCTCCTGACCAATTCATTTGGAACGCCCGCCGGTACTCCAGGCGGCGTTGTAGGGCGAGGAGACATGCCGACGATATCGGCCATAATGCCAACGGTCTCGCGTGGAAGGAGCATCTCCGACAGAGCATCTGCTCCCCCGAGGGACAGCAGAGCTGCGACGAGACCCAACCGAATCATTGTATAGGCCTGGCCTTGCGACCCCTTCGCACTTCTTTAACCTGCAGAGTGACACAAGGGGTGGTTGAACCTGGCGGAGTATTATAATAGAGGCGCGTAAATCGTCCCAAGCACTGCAACCCGACGCAGTGTACCCGAAAATAAACGAGAGAATAAACCAAAAAGATTGAGCAAGCGATCGACTGTGAAGAACAATTATCCGTATTAGGGGAGGGAAGCTGGCACTCGCCGGTGCTTCGGGGCTGCAATCAAGAAGTCCAACAACAAACGAAATCGAGCGGAGGGAAAAGGAGAGAGAACATGGAGGAGTTCAGGAGAGAAAACCCTGCCGCTCTTCCCAAAAGGCAAAGCGAGAAAGCGACCGGATTCTCGCGCTCGTGTTCATGAGCCTCAACCCGGCCCACTGTGACATGGGCTTGGGATGCTGCCAACGCAACCAGCCAAGTGGAAACAAACACGAGGCTATCGCCAATGGTTGTGCTGACGGCGGGTCCAAACCTTGCTTGTTTCGATATTAGCCTTATATCTTAGCGGAGCCAAGCCCTTTAGAATGTGAGCTAGATACTTTGGTGGTGATCTCACAGCCTCGTTGGGCTTTTGCTGGCGAGAGTTATCCACAAGAGGCTTCATTCGCCCCGCCATCAATGATCAGAGTCTGGCATCATGGTCGAAGTTGATATCGAGAAGCGACGAGCAACCGCGCTCTTGTGAAGAGAAGTATGAGCACTTCTGTTCGACCACAAAAAGATTCACCTTTTCGTGTGGTGGTCACTTATTCTCCTGACAGCTTCAAACCCCACGGGCATCCCTATCTCGACTAGTCCGGTTACTGACTTATGAGGCCCACTGTTCACTGGAGCGCCGGAACTCACAGTTTTGGCGCGTTCCCACGTCCTGGCCTTGAGGCTTGAGTGATGGCTTTCCCCGCTGAGGCTCCGCTGGCATTCCAACCTTCAGCATCCCCCGCCCGCCACATCTTGTGTGTACACCTGGAAGATGTGTCAACCAGAGACAGAGAACATTGAGAACAGATGCATAATTCAGGGATACAGCACCGGCAGTCCGGAACAAAAGTGACGGATAAAAAAAATTCAAAAAGAAATGAGATGTAGGGATCTCACCGCGCCTTTCCTATTTGGGTTGTTGATGGACGAGCAGTTCAGCCGCAAATTGCAAGCGTGCTTACCAAACCACGTGCAAATCCACCCCCAGCCAGGAATGTGAGCCATTCGTCCCAGTTCTGATGCTGCCGTCAAAATGTGTGTATCGTCGTGCTGATTGCAGTATTGAGAGACAGGAAGACGACGACGAAACATGCGGAGAGCATGAGCCTAATCCCGATCGGGAATGGTGTCTTTGATGTTCTATATTTAGTGAACTGCATTTTGAGTTTCGCGTAATTTCAGCCAATCAGCATTCTCAATTATTATCCCTGCGAATCTTATTCTGACGGCGCCAATGAGCACGCGCGGAACGCTGGGATGGAACTGTATACATCAACAATGCTCCAGAGATGAATTTGGAGAAGAGATGAGTTTGGAGAAGAAACATCCTCAGGCTGCATGAAACAAAGCACCAATGACGTCTCGTTCTTGAAAGCTTCCATTCTTGCCATGCTGTCGGACATTTCAGCCACGCCACCTGCTTGAGTGGGGGATGAATTCCTCCGACTCCAAGATAAAATTAGGACTCCATAAGAAATCCACCATGAACGCGATCTGCAGTGGACAGGAATCCGCCTGGCATCCACCCCCCTCCAAGCGGACGATCCCCTCCATACGATTCCTTCCCAATGATATTACCTCATTGATATCCCACGGCTTCCAAGCCCGAGATCGATTTTGAGCAAAATCCTTTTTCTGACTGGGAGTCTTCCAATTGTTGAAGGCTTCGCCAGATTCCGGGCCACAAGGTCTAACAGAAGCTTCACGTGATGAGATTCTTTTCGCTGGAGAGATTCGACTTTCAAAGACCCGAAATTCCTCGGAAGTCCCGAACAAAAAGGCCCAAGGGAGAACCATCCATGGATCCCATGCACAAGCCAGGAGAACGTTCAGAAAAAAATGCGCTAGTCAACCTTTGGGTTAGCTGAACCCCCTTTCGATGGCCGCCGTCATTGGCCGGAGACCCGGAGTTACCCAGCGGCCGTTGTTGCGTGCGCTTGGCACTTGCATGTCTCATGAGCCACGATGATGAGGACAGTTGTGGCTTGACCAATTCAGAGTTCACGATGAGTGACTTGAGGATTGCGTAAATTGCGAGATCGCGACTAGCATTGTCTCGTCGACTTCTCTTGGCCCTACCACGGTCCACAAGAAAGCAACGACGGTTGACGTTGATAGTATTCGACTGTTGCACAACGTCGGTGCAATGCGATGCACTTTTTTTCCCCCTCAAAGTACCACACATGGGGGATTGATGTCGTCTTACCCACGTCAACCTTACCTTTCATAAAGAGTATTCTATCTCTTCATCTCTTCTCTCTTTCTTCCCACCTTCTTAACCCGTGCAGCCACCACTTTCTACCAAATAAATATAGCCAGTTTCCCCCCATCCATTCATTACAGCAATCACACATGACGTCTCAACACGAATGGACTCCAAGTCTGCCTTACCATCCATGGATACATTCCCAGCAACTCCCTCCCTCTGCAACTAACAAAACAAAAGCATACGACTCCCTGTTGTACCCTCAAAACTAACCGCGTGGACAGGCGACTTGACTCGACTCGTATTTTGGACGGGAGGATAGATCCCACCGACGGGGTGAATATCTACTATGGCGATTGGTGTCTTGCAGTGGGCAAAGAATTTAATTCATCATCGTGCACTATGTATGTCTCATCTCGTTGTGGTCTGAACCCTTGCGAGGGCCTCTGCGCGTTGCAAGCTCCTAAATTGCTACGACGGAGTGAGGTTTCCGATAATCAGCAGCATAATTAACTCTGGGTCTTGTTTGGGTGCTTATGTCTGTGGGTGTTATTTATCCCACTAGAATCAGCAGAGCCAAGAGGAAATATAAGAGGGGAGATTTGCCCCTTGGATCGGTCCTTATTCATGAGGAAAACAGAGGACAAGAAGAAGAAGAGACTACTTTCTGGCTTTGACAGGATGACCCCATGTCCTTATCCCAGAACTCAAGCACCTCATCCGAGTCCGCTTGGCTTCTTCACAGTTATTAAGGAAAGAAAAGTGCGAGATCTGAATTTAAAGTACTTCCTTGGTGCCGTTCAATCCCCCTTACTGGCAGCCAGTCAGGAGATCTATTTACATTGAAAATTAATAGTGTTGGCGTTGGTATTTATAATGGGGGTGAAAGAGGAGATCTTGCTCATGTATGCCATATGGATATACATTATTCTAATTAACTGGCGAAATGATACTGCTTATATGATAGCGATAAATAACGATGGAAATAACCCCAGAGTCTAATAGTTATATTAATTGCTTAAGAAAGAATCAAACTCTCCTACTACGTATCTTTCTTCTCCCTTACCCCTTAGCCCCTTACCTTCTCTAACCCAGCCGCCCATCACGACACAGGCAACCTCGCCAGCCAATTAATAACCTACCACCCACAGACATACATAATCAGCACACTCCATCCCAATAAATCAATCAACCAACCAATCAAACCAAACCCATACCCCCCAAAAAAGAGAAAAAAAAAGAAATACACATAGTTATACATACCATCATCCCCTGCACAACCTCCACCGCCCCCCCATACCAACCCCTCTCCCCCTCCCCCTCCCCATCCCCATCCCCATCCATATGCACATACCCCCCCGCCATCCTCGTCAAATTCCACATCCCCAACACATCCACATCCACATCCACCCCCAACCCCCCCACCACCCGACTCATCATACCCACGTACTCCCGTATCCCACTTAGATACACCCCACCACCACCATCTCCATCCCCTTCATCATCCCCATCCGCACCCCCATATAGATCTGAAAAGCTCCGACCACCATCCATCCCCACCCGCCCCCACATGGTATCTCTGGGATGCGAGCCCTGGGCTGTCAGGCTGATATAGAGGAAGGAGGTGGGGCGGGTGGTTGTTTTTGAGAGGGTTAGGAAGGGGGGGAGGGTGTTTAGGGGGGAGATGGAGGGGTAGGTGAGCGCGTGGATTATTGGGATGGGTTTTTGGTTTTGGTTTTGTTTGTATATGTGGGAGTGGGAGTGGGAGTGGGAGTGGTGGAGATAGTGAAGGAAGAGGGAGTGCGGGGAGTCAGGGTCAGGGTTAGGGTCGGGTTCAGGGGCTGAGGAAGGGAGGGTGGTGGTGATGTTTATAGGGAGGTGGAGGTGGGTGTGTTCTTTTTCCCTCTCTCGCATCATTTTAGCTAGTTACTCATTCGACTGTGGATAGTAGGTTGGAGCCTGGGTCATAATTAATCCATTTATACATACCTCTCCCACAAACATACCCATTCTCAACCCCCCTATCCACATCCACCCCATCCACCTCCCAACTCCCCCGAACTCTCAGCCCCCTACACTCCCCCCTCCCAAACTGCTGCGCACACATCCACTCCTGCGGATCCACGTCCCAGTCCATCTCCCAGTGCTTCAGCGAGCCGAGCGCCAGATCCTCGCGGAGGAGCATGTTGAAGCCGGCGTAGATGTTTGCCGCGGCGGAGTCGCCGAGGAAGATGATGGCGTGGAAGCGGGAGAGGATGGTGCAGATTTCGGCGGATGTGTACCAGCGGTATGTGCAGGCTGGATATATTATTTGTTGGTGGTGTCTAGGGGGGGGGGGGGAGTGGGGAGGATGGTTTGGAGGGGGGGGAAACTTACTTAGTGGGATGTAAGGGGAATCAGTCTTCTCCCGCCGTCCGTTACTCAGGGAATATAGCAGGTTGGCGCGGGATTTGCAGAAGGATGAGCTGCTGCTGCTGTTTGTGGTTATAGGGGGGATGTATAGCTTCTTGGAAGAAATTCCGCACTCTTCGTAACCACCGAAGTGAGATAGGTAGCTGCACATATCAAGGCATCGTGAGCAACCATGGATAGCGGTCTATTTAAAAATACGTGGTTCGTCAAACCTGAAATGGAAAAGTAATATACCTACTCTTCAGGAACTGTGGAGGAAATTGGAATCCCATCAAAGGAAGAATAACGGGTATCTTTATATACGCCGAAGAAGAGCACCATCTGGAAATAAAACAGATAGATAACTGAGGATATCAAGAGACATGCAGTCATCCTGTACGTGATGTGTCGGATGGAGAGGAATTGGCTGAGGGAGTGCCTAATCCAGGCCTTAAGCCTGGCTGTGGTGGGGTGGCCGGGCCTTGATGGGGGAAGATGCATCTGAGTGCTGATTATATCCCAACAGATACTTATATTTTTGCTTCTAGCTCAAAAAAGGCCGGGTTGCCGAGAGGTTTGATGGTGGTAAGCTCTCGGCTTGGAGCAGATGCAAGTACATCGGGAGAAGGTAGGAAGTTGAGAGCTTCCAAGCCAAACAGCCAAGAGGAAACTGAAAGAAATGCAAAGCAGACATATTGTTTCTAACCTCATAAATAGGTGAGCAAGATGAATTATCTTGCTGCTTTGTATTCCCCATAGAGTGAAGATGATATACAAAGAACTCGAACCAGTTATGGAATTCTCCCGTAGAAGCATGTTTGCGGTTAATAACTGCATTCCCGTGTTTCATCTAGGATCAACTCTGCTTCTGCGTTATCAAACTCAGTTGCAGGAATCCCAACATAGGTTGGGGTATGCCTTGGAGCAATGGACGCAGGACTCGATATGTTAATAGCATATAACTTAAACTACATAGTTAACAGTCTCGAGAGGCGGGGCTGTTCTGCAGCTGATTTTGGAGAGATGATCTCATGCCAAATAATACCTAACACTTATTATTAGAGCCTCTGGCCCAAGGGTTGACCCTTTTCACCCTGCGTGGTTTCTCCTGTTGGTATCGATATGGTTTCTCACATATCAATACCAACAGGGCTGAAAAGGGACGACGACTAAGTTTTACACCACTGGCATGGCGATTGATCTTGACGGTTGCCCAGGATAGGAGATGTGTCTTTGTCAAAGCACTTGAAGCCAACAACGCAACTCGCATCCCGAGATATATTCGTGAGATATTCGTGAGACAGGCTGGAACTAGAAGACGGCAACCCCGCAAACTCCCTAGCCTGATCTACCCCAGGCCAGCCATGCATGATGATGCAAGTCCCCTGTGCCGTTGGCAGAAATTCAGCCATTTGGTTGGAGATATTCAAGCCATGGCTGGCCACGGGCTTATGCCCGGAACAAGAGAGGGACATGGCAGCCAATAGGGGAATTAGTTAGTTACCTGGTGGACTCTGCAGAGATTCATGTCGGCCAGGACTGGATATCATATGATGCAGATTCAAAACGATTCTGTTGGACGCAGTTCTCCCCTCCCTAGAAGTCCCATCAACTCTGTCTCCAATCCCCCTTTTGTTTCTGTATATTCTCTGGTGTGGGGAAGTCGAAAAGGAAACTGGCCCCGTGACCAGAAGTCATGTGCCGTCATAGTAATACGCGTTACTTACCGGCATTGTCACTCGTAGGTATTGTTACCTACAGTTACTACCATATACCACCCAAATCCAGGTACCAGTACCGGCACATGATACAGCGTACGTAACGGCGCGTTCCAGCCCGTGTATTTTTGCTTTTCCCGTATTGTATCGTGGGGTACCTGCCTGGCCAGCCAGTTCTGTATGGGGAGACAGGTCACTGCTGATAGACTCGGGGTGGACAGAGACATCAACTTCAACGACATCTCGACAACCTCCTGAGATAGACTGAGATACACCACGGACAGACACCGTGTGCTGCACTCCAAGAAGCACTCCGCAGTAATTATCCCGCAGCCAGTCTGTCTAGCCTCTCCATCCACCCGACAGCTTTTGCTAGCTGCTTGACCTCGGCACCGCTGCTGCCCCAGTCATCGCCGCCGTGGTGGGGAGCTCCGTTCTGTTCTCGTCCGACTTTTCGACGAGCCGGCCTCCATACTCTTCCGTCCTCCCCCAGCATTGCTCACCTCCTCAATTGCCTGTCTCTGTCTGCTGTACACCACCGCGTCTGCTGCAAAGCACCCTGCCCTCTCCCCACGGTGCTCTCTCCAGGCCCCGCGCCTGCGACCCCAATTGGCATCATGTGGAAGGCCTCCGAGCGCCTGATGGACACCATCGGCCATTATGCCTCCTTTCCCGCAACAGGCGTCTCGCTCAGGCAGATGGTCCAGTTTGGCGACCGCCCGTCGACAGGTATGTCCATGTCCGCCCCGATATCGAGCAATTACTGACTCATCCTTCCCGCCAGGAACCCTCTTCCGCGCTTCCCAATTTCTGTCCGAAGAGCTGCCCATTCGTCTTGCGCACCGTGTCCAGGAGCTGGGCGACCTCCCAGATGGCTTGAATGAGATGCCCTCCATAAAAAAGGTGCAGGATTGGTATGCGCAGTCATTCGAGGTATGCTTTGTTCTCTAATTTCCCCCCGTACTCCCTCTGACTCATGCGCCGCAGGAAATCATCAACCTACCCCGACCCACACTTTCACAAGAAGTCAGATCTCGACTACTCCGCCCCAACAGGCCGAATGGCCGCGACCCTAAAGTGCTTGAAGAAGCTACACAAAATCCCAGTGTGCGGGACGGACGGTACCGGTCGTCGACGACATCGATACTAAAGGGGACCGAGGCGTTTGCGAATGGAAGCGTGAATGGCAACGGCAATGGAAACGGGAAGAACAGAGTGGCTGGGAACAGGCGGTATTTTATGGCTGCAGATGATGGCGCAGACTGGCCGCCAGAGCTCAACGATTACAACACCCGCTTCTCAAAAACACTGCAACAAATCAAACGGCGGCACGATAGCGTCGTAACGACGGTTGCACAGGGGATTCTAGAATATAAACGGAAACGCCAACGGCTGCAGATCGACTCGAATATCCAGTCCTTCCTCGACCGGTTCTACATGTCTCGAATAGGTATACGGATGCTCATCGGCCAACATATAGCCCTCACGGACCAAACCCACGCATACCATCCAAATTACGTAGGTATAATATGCACCAAAACAAATGTCCGGGAACTAGCAGAGGAGGCGATCGAGAATGCCCGCTTCGTCTGCGAAGACCACTACGGCCTCTTCGATGCGCCCAAAGTCCAGCTTGTCTGCAAAAAGGATCTGAACTTCATGTACGTGCCTGGCCATCTCTCGCACATGCTCTTCGAGACCTTGAAAAACTCCCTCCGTGCCGTGGTTGAGACGCACGGGGCGGAGAAGGAGGCATTCCCCGTTACCAAAGTCATCGTCGCCGAGGGACGGGAGGATATCACCATCAAAATCTCCGATGAGGGAGGCGGGATCCCTAGATCCTCCATCCCCTTGGTCTGGACCTACATGTACACCACCGTCGACCAAACGCCCAATCTAGACCCGGACTTCAACAAGAGCGATTTCAAAGCGCCCATGGCTGGATTCGGCTACGGGCTGCCGATAAGTCGGCTGTACGCGCGATACTTTGGGGGTGACTTGAAACTGATAAGCATGGAGGGGTAAGTCAGCTTCCACAGCTGCCTTCTTAAAATATACTAACAAAATCACAGCTACGGCACGGACGTCTACCTCCACCTCAACCGACTCTCCTCGAGCTCGGAACCCCTCCAGTGACAATTACCAGTCATGAGGGACGGCCTTCCACTCGTGACCTCCTCACGCCATCTATACCCGCTTTATGCGGCGGATCCGTTATATCGGCCGGCTTCACGAGTGGTCTCCCAAGGATTGACGCCTATGAATATCGCTGCCATCCGTCGCGCCAGGGTGCGCAGTAGAGAGGTCTCCGAACGCAAGCAAGTTGGCGATGCGGAGAGTTTGGTCAATGCGGTGGGGACGGGGTTGGATGAAGGAGAGGTATAACAGCCTGCATGCTGATATCCGGCGATTCGCCTGTCGTCTGGTGTTAATTGCCATCCATCACGGCTGAAGTGATATACCATCAACCTCGCCCCATCACGACCCGGATCTGCTCAGAAACGCAGTGATCCACCTAACACCCATCTCCTATACTCCAAATAGGAGATAATCAAGGGAAAGCAAGCGTTTCCCAATCCACCTACATACCATTGATTCAAGTCGATTTTCTTAAGCTCCTGGAATAAACAAAGCCAGCATAGCACAGCAGAAAGACATCTGCGTCTGCATATATATACCCATGCCCATACTCATCGACCCAGCTCTATACTATCGCCTCTTCCGCCTACCTACCTACCTACTCGCATACATATCTAAACACATCTCAACCCCCCGGCCCGCCCTCCAGACCAACCGACAGAACTGGATTGAAAAAGCCATCCTCCAGCTTATCTACCTACTTACCTACCTAGCTACCAACACAACACAACGCCAACAAACCCACAAGAAACACCCGTCCGAGTCTCACATAAAAACAACATCTCCACTCCCAACCCCATCCGGTCCCGTCCCGTCTCCGTCCCGGATATGGGAGATTCACGGAAGCAAAAGAAAACGGCAAAGGCAGGACCGGGGGATTGTGATAGGGAAAGGGGCGGGATACGAAAGATTAAAATGATCCCCTCATCCCTCTCTCGCTTTTCTTTCTTTCATTTTTTCCCTTGTGAAACAAAAAATTCAATCACATTTCTTTCCTTCCTTCCTTCCTTCCTTCTTCTAAGCGCGGAGGCAGGGAGGGAGGTAAAAGATAAGGATGAATCGGGTGTTTAGTTGGTTGGTTGGTTGGTTGGCGTTACGGGGATTAGAATTGGGGAATGGAATGGGATGGAAGATATATAAGATGAATCAGAGAAGGGGGAGAGAAAAGCCTCGGGGGGTATGACTGGGATGCATACACACAGTTTATGCTTTGTATATAGAAAGAGAGATATGATGTATATGATATATACACCTAGCCTAGCATGCATAATGCAAGTAAGTAGCTAGCATAGAGTTAGAATTAAATTGGACTCAACTGAACTGGACTGAACTGAACTGAGTTAGATAGAGAATTCTGTGAGGTGATGGAATGAGGCAGATGGTATCATTTAGGCCTTCTCATTTCATTTTTTTTATATCTAGCCATCCATCCATCCATCCATCCCTACTACATAGAGATCAAAAGAAAAAAGAACAAAAAACAAAAAAGAAGAAGAAAACTCCATGCCTAACTACTAACTAAATAAAATAACCTAACCCTCCCATGCCATTTATCATTTATCATTTATTACCTTACTCCCTTTAAGCTCCTCCGATATTATCCCCATCCCATTAACCCATCCCTATTAAAAGCCCAAAGCAAAGCAAGTAAAGTAAATAAAACACAATAAACTCCATATCCCCTTTCCTGCCCATTCCATTTCATTTCATTCATTCCATCCAGATCATCTAATGTCCCTATCCCTGTTCCTGTTTGTGCCTAAGCATGCATTCATGCATATATGCATATTACCATCCTAACCACGCACCTCACCCACCCCTCACCCACCCACAAAAGAAACCTCACCCACCCACAAAAGAAACCGCACATCCCACCTCCCCATAAAAAAAAAAGCCCCTCACACCCCCTCACCATAATGCACATATCACGCAAAATACCTCTTCGGCCTCAACTTCCCAGGCGAACCAGACGGCATCATCGCAAGTGGATTTTTCCTCACAGGTCTCTCCCCGCCCTTCCACCCACCATCAACCTCCAGCACATCGACGATAGGCGGTAGCTGGCCCGAGCCCGAGCCCGTTTGAGCGGATGTGTCTTTTGCTTTGCCTTTTCCTTTTCCTTTCCCGTTACTATTACCGCTTCCACTCCCAGATGGCGCGCTATACGCGCTTAGTGGGATGGGGGGGTTCGGGCCGCCGGTGGCTAGTCTGTGGGAGATGGAGGTGGGTGCGAGGAGCGGGGGCGGCATTGCAGGCCGTGGCGGGTGGACGAGGAGGGGTTCCTGGAGGCGGAAGGCGTGTTTGTATGTTTCTGGCTTGTGCAGGCCGACGAAGTGGTGTTGGAGGCGGTGGCGGGATTCGGGGATGGTCTATTTCTGGTTAGTAAATTGTAGGTGGGATGGGGATGGGGGATCAAAAACATACCTCGCGATTCGCGACGGCGTGGTGCATCAGCATCTCCTGATCGGTCAGGACGCTGAGGGAGGCGTGTCGGCGTTCGCGTAGGTAGGATTTCATGCGCATGTTGCCGACCATGGGCGGGTGGATGGGGGCGCCGGCGTCTATGTAGCCTGGTGGGGGTTTGGGGCGGTTGTAGATGTTGCGGCCTGGTAGGGCTGTTAGCAGGTAAAGTAAATCGTCTGTAGGCGTCGATGCAGTAGTGCTTGCTCACCATATGACTCGTCAGCATCCATCTCCTCAGCCGTCTCCTCGTCACCAGCCATATCGCCACCAAACCGATGACGACGGTTTGTATTCCTATTCTCTTGTCTGTGATTACCGGGAGCCGGCGTCACGGCAAGCCGGTGAGCGTTCGCCGCCATGATCCCACTCTCAACCTGCAGCGCTATCTCCTCTGCTTGAGAAAGTGCGAGGTGTGCCTGTTGGCGCTCGTACGGGTTATTTGCCCGTGCCTCGACGCGGTGGACCTGGAGGGCGGCTTGCTCGATGCGGTCGTAGGCTTCGTTGAGGGCGTCGCGGTCGTGTTCGAGGAGGACGGGAGTGTCGTTACTCATAATTTTGAATTTGTTGTGGGAGTGTTGTGTTGTGGTGTGAGGTTCGCGTCGTTTCGAAGACGACGACTGGTTATTGCAAACTACGCGTCTTCCGCCAACACAACAAATAACGAAGACGGATCCTGAAGAGGAAAGGCGATATCTACCAGTTGTGGGTAGGCAAGCAAGTCACCTAATGAAGCCAAACGTCAGTTAATCATATCAATCCAATCCTTCCACTTCACTACCATTCCATCAGTCCTTCTCCCTAACCCAGTGAATCCCCTCCAATCCAGCACATCACACACCCAACTAACCCTCCGCATCACAATCAGTAACCATCCCTACCAACCTCCCAGACACCCCAAATCCCCAACTGACTCACCCACCCGCTCGCTCACTTACCAGCGCCGCAACCACCTTCTCGATCGCAATCCTAACCACCAAATCCCCTCTCTAACAAGCACAACCACAACCCACCCAACAAACAGACAACAGACGAAGAACCCACCTTACCTTATCTTATCTCTCCTATCCTATATCCAGCCAGCCCAAATCCAGCCCAATTCCAATCCAAATCCAAATCCAATTCAATCGCAATCCCCACTCCAATCCACGTCACGCACGGTTCTATCTCCTCACCGCGCAATCGCGATCGCAATCGTAATCGCAATCGCAATTCTCACCTCACAGCTCCAATTTCGGTTTCGGTTTCAGTTGTAAATGAATTTCCCCGTTCAGCGTTCAGCGTTCAGCGCACGAGCGGGCGCATGAACATAAACACGAGAATGAGAATGAGGTGGGGTCCAACTCGTTCCCCTCCACGGGTAGGTAGTGCGGGGCGTTCGTAGTCAATCGTCGTAGTCGTCGCAATCGTCGTAGTCGTAGTCGTAGGCGTCGTCGTTAAGAAATGGGAGGGAGGAGGGAGATGATAGATCGTGAGGGTGTCGTTAGTTAATTAGTTAGGTAGGTAGGTAGGTAGGTAGGTTGGCATGGAGAGAGAGGGGAGGTTGATGCTGATGCGATGGAAGTTGAGGTGAAGTCATTGCGGTTCGGAGCTAACTAGGCTAACTTAGGCTAGACTAGGTAAGGTAAGGATTAAGCTTTCCCCGGTCTTGGCTTGGGTGGTCTTGGCGGGTGGGGGAGACTAAAGTTGTTAGTTAGGGCTTAGGGTTTAGGGCTGAGTACATGATATTGATATTGATATTAATACGAGTATCAGGGAGTTGCTTAAAATCTACAGAGTTTGTATGCAGCTTAATGTTATGTATGTAGTTAGTTACCTTAACTAAACAAACTATGTCCTAGAAAGAAAGAAAGAAAAATACCCCTTCTCAGCACCCTAGGTAATCTACCAAAATACATACAAGAAAAGAATCTCCGTGCAAAAATACCTCCTCCGTCTCCTCCTCCCACCGTTCCCTGCTCTGGTATTAAATAAAAAGATAAAAAAAAAAGAAAGCAAGAAACCCACCCACCAACCAACGCCATGTGCCAATGGACCGATCGACCAATCGACCGACCAATCCACCAATGCTGATGATGTGTATCGATCACCCCAGTCCAGTCGCTATGATATGATACATATGCTATTAAATACAGATACAAAGAAAGTGAAAAATAAAACACCAAACATAATCTTCCCCACCATAGTGAGTTTACCTCGTCACTTGTACGTTGTGTTATCGGCCGTTTCGTTTCGTAGGGATAAAAAGGGAGAATCCGAGGCCGTGAAGAAGGAAAGGAAGAAAGGAAGAAACGGGAAAAAAGAGGGGGGTAAGGACGATCAGTCAGTCGAACAACCATGCATGAACGAATTCTTCGGCCAATCGTACGGCGTGTCGCTCCTAATCAAACAGTCAGTCAGCAACAGCACCCAACAGCCCACCCCAAATACGAATACGGAGAAAAACCCACCAACTCGTCTTATTCGGATTATCATACACATCCTGATGCTTCCGAATATAATCCGTCGTCTCCAACCCCGGCGGATCACACGTAACGCTCTCCTCATCCGGATCCTGGTAGATGCGTATATAATCAAACCGCATCACGGCCGGCATCAGCGTCTTCAGGCCCGTCAGGTTCAGCGCCGCGAACGAATTCGACATGCCAAAGTTCATAATCAGCGCCATCGGCTCGACGGGGATGACGCGCTGGCCGATGTTGCCGTTGGGGCCGATGGCGCGCCCGTCGAGTTTCCACGTCTTGTCCTTGCCGACGAACCAGGTTACTTCCCCCTTTGCGCCGGGGGTGTATTCGAAGGCGTAGATTTGGTATTCCTTGCCGTCGTACCAGTTGTTGTTGAGCGTGGTGACGCCGGACATTGCTTGTTGGTATGGGCCGCCGCGGTAGCCGTTGATGGCTGTGATTCGGGGGTCGTATAGTTCGTAGAATTCTGCTTCAATCAGTAATTGGACGAAAAAGGGAAAGAGAGATGGGAGGCATACCATAGTTAGGCATATACCAGACATCGAACGGAGCAATCTGGCAACTCTGCGAGACATCCCCAACGGTCGACGGCACTTTCTCGCTTAGCGCGTGCGCGCTGCCTTCGATGACATCGATTTCAGGCGCGCTTCGCGATCTTCCCGGCGTGGGATGGTCTTCGCCCTTGCATGTGCACGCGGGCAGACGCATGCCAGGCAGATAATTGAGTCCATCCGGTGAACTCTGGTTGGGCGTGATGCCGACGTCGCAGACATCGTCGTAGCTGTACGGCCACAGCCCGTCTGTCGTCCCCGCATAGCCTGGCCGGCCGAGATTTCCCATGGCCCAAAAACCAGGCCAGAACCCTGATGTATCGCCGGCGCCGGGAAGCGAGATGCTGGCTTCTAGACGGCCTCCGGTGAAACAGAGTTTGTTCCACGACTGGACCATGCCCGAGCGGTAGTCCAGCCCGTGGTTTGGAAACTCATCAAAGCGGATCTCCAGCTTGCCATTTTTCGTCGTGACGGCATCGGGGTCCATCCACTAGTAAAAATTTAGCCATGAAACTTCTCCAATCGAGACGTGCCATACCTCCAAATCCTGTGTCACTCCATACCAAATATCGACAGCCTGAAAGAAAGGGTCGTCCTCGTCGTAGAACGTGCGGCCGTCTTTGTTGAACTCGTCGGAGAACTATTGGACGCTATCAGCCTTGGCACATAAGCATCGTATTTAAATAGAAAGCTTGAACCCACCACTAACTTCCACTCCTTGCCGTCGGCGGCCTTGACGGATCGCGCAGACTTTGGCGTGTCGGGGTCGATGAGGGATGTGCGGACGTTTTTGAGGTGCGGGATGTCGCCCACGTCCAGACACATCGGGTCGTCGTCGCACCCTGGCGGGTCGGGATGCATCTTGTCGAGAAACGTCCTACATGCGTCAGCTAAGCCTGTATCCGGTAACAAAGGAGTTGGCAGCAGCATACAAGACAGGAGACACGATGAAGATGGTGATGACGCCTAGGGTGACGAGCAACAGGCCCACCACATTCACGGCGCCTCTGCGGGTGAAGACGTTGCAGTCGTGGTCTCTGTCGTTGGGGTCTGGGGTGTGCAGGTAGTCGTCCTTCTCGACGTCCTCTGGAAACACCAGCAGGTTGGCATCGGGCATGATGGCGTATTTCTCGACGACAGTCTGGGTGTTGATGACATCGTCGCTGCCAGCTCGCGACGGGCCTCGCAGGTCCTCCAGCGGACTGAACGAGTAGACACGGCTGTCGCGGCTGGCGGCCTCTGAGCTCCAGCTGGAGCGGCGCGAGGACAGGTTGGAGTATTCAGCTGGGCCGGGGACATCGTCTCGACGTCGCTGGGAGGGATAGGGCAGGCCTAGGTATTCGGACGAGTCTGCGGGCGACGACCAGCCGGGGCGGAAGGCGGGTGAATAGGGCCGCTGGGGAGGGGAGATGAGGGAGCGCGAGGAGTCTGAGGGATCCAAGAAGGGGTCAAGGCGGATCTCGGGGGGCGAGGGCGAGGGCGAGGGCTGGGACTGGGGGGGTCGAGGGCGGCGGAGACGGTTTCGCGGCATGTTGATACTAGGAGAGCGAGAGACGGGCAAGCATATCAGGGTAGAGAGTAGAGGGTAGAGAGTAGAGGGATAGAGGAGAGCAGAGAGTGTGAACCAGAGATAGAGACAGACAGAGACAGGAATAGAAATGAAAGATAGAAAGATAAGCCTAGACTCAATTAATTATGGACCTGTTTCAACGGGCGGGAGAGCTGAGTCTGGGTCAGGAACGAGCCAGAAGAGTTTTCACAGAACATTTAATTCTGTAATTCTGATTCTTGAATTCTCTACAGTCCGCGTAATCAATTAATTCCTTTGTCAGTATTTAATTATTTAATCTCTCCGCACACAGACATGCAGACAAAGAATAATCACACGGGTGGCTGCCGCTGAAACACGCAGAAACACATTTAATCTCTATCTATGGACATTGGAGTATAAATAAGAAACTTCTTTTAAAAGCTTCGCCTTCTAGCTCTGTCTATCTCTCCACTAAGACCTGCAAGTGGCTGCCATCTCGTATTCCCATCACCATCATCATCATCATCATCATCATCAACTTATCATCAACTTCGGGGATATTCTGAGTTGAAACAGATCTGAATCACATTTATTTAGTTAATATCCCGAGACACTAGTTGAAATAATTAGTTGCCGGTCGATTACGCAATGATCCCAAATGATCCTGGCGTGGCGTTTCTTTTTCTTTTTCTTTTTCTTGTTTTTCTTTTTTTCTTGGTTAGGGCTGACATGCCCTAATGGACCCTGATATTCCAGGCTTGGCACTTATCTTGGACATCACCACCGCTGTAATAATCATCACCCAAAATACCACATTATAAGGGGAAAAGGATCATGGTCCAACACAGACACACAGCTAAATCCAGCAAATTCAATTAACACATCACCCCCAATCCCATCCCATTAAATCCCCCCTCAACTCTCCACCGCCCTTGCCCTCAACCCCACCACCCGCCCCCCATGTCCCCCATCCAGCCCAACAACCCAATACTCAACCCGCGTCTCACTCAGCTGCACCCTATACACCTTCACCTCTGCCTCTGCTTCCCCATTACCAGACACAGCAGCCTGCACCGCCCGAATCACATCCCCATACTGATTCCGCGGATCAAAGGATGAAGGCGGGAGGGTGGATATTTGGATCTTTGATACATCTGTATCTAGACTGGTGGTGTCTGGGAGGATGAGGGATTCGAATTCATCTATTTTTATTTGTTTATCATTTGTTAGCAATCAATCAATCAATCAAATCAGTCATCCATCCAGTCGCATAAAACAGTACTAGTAGACAGAAAACATACCAACACCCGGCCACCTCCCCTCACTCTCCCTCGCCCCCTCCCACCCCAACACAACAGCCTCAAACGGCTCATCCGTCTCAGAGACATACTCAGCCCGCACATCCCTCAGGACGGCGGGGATGCGCTGCGTTTCGGAGGGGGAGATTGTTGTTGTCTGTGGTTTGTTGTTTGTGGTGGTGTTTGTGGTGCTGGTGCCGGCGTCGAGGTCTGCGTTTGCTTTGTCGAGGAAGGAGAGGTAGGCGGAGTCGGAGGACATGGTTCTGTTTTGGTGGTGGTATTGGTGGTGGGGGGGTTTGGAGGGGGTGAAGCTGGTTTGATGGGTGATGGGGGTTGATGCTGTGCGGTGGGGGAGTAGTGGTCGTGTTTGGAGTCTTGCGAGGTGCTGGACCCGGGCTGATGATGCTGATCTTGTTGGCAAAGATCTGGGGAGGCGGGGTGGCATTTCTTGCTTTATCTTTGACTGGGGGTTGGTTGGTGTTGGTGTTGGACGGGTGTTGGGATTGTTGGTGACGTTTTCCGCGTGGTGAGGGTCATGTGATATGAGGTCATCGCGGATGGTATGGGATGGATGAGATGGATGATGGAGATTGGATTGGTGGTGTATTTGAGATGTATTAGGATGAAGCTATGGATATGTGGAATGGTTAATTGGGCGGTTATTGTCCAATTGGCATGGTTATTTATTCTTTAGGTTGGATATATTGCCAACAATGTAAAAGGGATATCTATCTGACGCTGAATTATATATATGTAGAACAACCAATTGACATAAAATGGAAAGGAAAGAAAATATCAGATATTACGAGATATTTATATTAACAACCCCTATATTTATATGCCGCCCGCTCTTTAATGTTTAATCCAATTCCTCCTGCTACTAACAAAACGTCACCCATACTTCGCCAGCAACCTCTTCATAATCCCCACCGCCCCAGCTCTATACGACCCCCCAAACAACGCATAATGATTAAGATGATGATACCTACCACCAAACAATCAGCCACACCCCTAACTAAACAAACCAGGACCAAAAAAAAAGAAAGAAGAAAGAAAACCAAAACTCACAACTCATACACCCCCACCCGATCCTCAAACTCCCCCACCGGCTCCCCCCTCGGACACAACGCATGATACTCCTCCCAAAACCCCCTCCCAAACCCACCAAACATCCGCATAATCCCTAGCTCAAACTCGCTATGCGCGTAGCTAGCTGACGGGTCGAATATTACCTCCTCCTCTACCTCCCCCTTGTCTAAACCTAGCCTCCCCCGCCCCACATTCCCAGCCCACAAATCCCCATGCACAACCACGGGCATCACGCCACGGCCATTATTCAAATGCCCATCATCTAGCAGGCGCGGGACGACGAGGGAAATCGTCCGCTCGACGAGGGTGCGGAGTTCCGTGTCGATGCCGTTTGATTCCTCTGCACGTCGTAGGATGAACCCGAGACGGTTCGTGGCGTAAAAGTCGGCCCAGGATTGTTTGTAGGTGTTTTCTTGGGGCGTGTCGCCGCAGCAGGTTGGGACGGGGAAGCCGAAGACGGGGCCGGGGTGGTTCGGTGGGGTGGGGGCGGGGGTGGTGTGGAGGGTTGCGAGCTTTGAGGCGAGGGATTGGGGTTGGCGTTTGTGAGGGGTGGTGGTTTGGGGGCTGGGGGTGGAAGTGTCGAGGTAGTCGACGACTAGGAAGTGGGTTGAGGGGGAGGTGTTGAAGGTGCCCCAGCCGTGGGGTTGCGGGCAGAGGGTTGGGACGATGGTGTGGATTGCGGTTAGGGAGGTGTGTTCTCCTGGGTTAATGGGTTCATAAGTATTGATCTAGACGGGGGGGTACTGCAATTGTTCATATGTTTAATAGAGATAGATAGATACCTTCCACCATCACCCTCCCCGCATCGCCTCGCGCTGTCTTCATGAAGAATCGTCTATACGTCCCATCATCCAGTTGCGTTCTGATCGTCGAGGACGACGCACTGCTGCAGCCGCCCCCGGCTCCGCTGGAGACTGTTGTTTTCTGCGCATTGAGTTTGAGAAGCTCGAGGACGGCGGGGTCGAGCTTCATCTTTACTACTAGTATCTTTACTACTAGTAGTAGTTGCGGCTGTCGGGCGGGGAGATGATGGGGTAGACTGGGGGGTAGATCTCAAGTTGGATGGTTCAGATTTGAGTAAACCACTAATAGAAACTGGCGGGGATAGAGAAGACGCATTGGATTTGGATTTGGATTGTAATGTTCGGATGTTGGAAGTTGATTTTGCTGGTGGTGATATCCCAGCTTAGTAACAGGGCTATGACGCAACGATGTCACCAATTGATCATGAAATTGTATGGGGGGAATGAGTTTTGTAGGGCAGCATGAGATGCAGATACGACGAGCTACGATAGTCGAGAACACACATCAAGATCGTTACAACTCCTATTAGGGCAAGGCTCGCCATACCTCGACAAAAAACTGAATCATGAAGAGCTTTTTATTTGTCTTTCCGGGCGTAGCGAAAATTAAGAAAAAGGGAGGAGAAAAAACAGGTATTGGATCAAAATAATATGAATTTGCACCACACTACACCGATCGAACAACAGTAGCAACAACAACCGCAACCCAGATTAAGAAATTCATGCAGAGGTGACCAGGTCCTTCTTGAGAGTACCCATGAACGCCCGCTTCTCTGCCTGGGTCTGGAATGCACCGTGTCCGAACTTCGACGAGGTGTCGATCCATTTGAGCTCGACCTTCTCCAGGGCCTTGCGGCTGACTTGTGGGTAGAGCGTCTTGCGGAGGGTCATAACCCGCTTCTTGACACCGGGGATGGAGCCCTTGAGCATGACGTAGTCGTTCTTGACCTCGCCGTATCGGACGAAGCCGCCCATTCTATAATATGTTAGTTTTGTGACAAACCCCATATTGACGATATGCACTTACGGTGTGATCTGCTTCTTCGACACATCGAACTCAGTCGAGGCGTTACCCTCATCAGCACCCTTGCCAATGCGGTAGATCTTGTGGTTGCAAGAGGTTCTGTGGTGATAACCGTCTTGACCGGCACGGGCAACAGTCCACTGGACGTGGGAAGGATGCCAGGCACCAATACAAGCAACCTTCCGGAGACCCTTGTGCGTCTTGCGAGGAAGCTTCTTGGTTCCCCATCTGCTGGTGACACCGGAGAAACCGTGACCCTTGGTGACGGCGATGACATCGATCATCTCGTCCTGCTCGAAAACGCTGTCGACCTCGATGGGCTTCTCGAACAGACCGTGGGCGAAGTCGACCTTGTCGGCGATGCTGCCACCGTTGACCTGGACCTCCATGAGGTGGGCCTTCTTCTGCTTGAGGGGGGTCTTGCGGATCTGGGTGTGGGCGAGGACACGGACGACGGTGCAGTATTTCTTGATGCGCTCGAGCTCGCGGGTGACGGAAGCGCCCTTGGCCTCGGAGGCGGTCTTGGCGTACTTGGTGAAGGCCTTCTTCTTGCTCTTGTACCAGTTCTTGTAGAACCGTCTCTTGACCTCGTCGCTCAAGTGCTCAGCCCAGACGGTGGTGAGCGATCGGAGACCGCGGGGAGTCTCAATGTATCCGACAACACCAACAGCGATCATCTGAATGCCCGTTAGATTGTGTGTGCGTCGCCTAGAAGGCAGAAAAGATTTTGTATCCTACCGGAGGAGTCTCGACAATGGTGACGGCCTCGACAATCTCCTTCTTGTGCATCTTGGCACCAGGACGCTCAAGGTCACGGACGACGGTGGTCATACCGGCCTTGTAGCCCATGGAGGCCGTCAGGTGGACGGGCTTCTTGGGGTCATCCTTGGGGAAGCTGTTGCAAATTCAGTATGCCATTCCAACCGCCCAATTCCACGCCGACTCGAGATTGACTGACCTCTTAACCTTTCCCCGGTGTCTGGCGGCGCGCTTCCGTGGCAGGAAGGCAAGAGAGCCTGTATACGCCGCAAGTCAGTAAATCGCACAAAAGCACACAGCGGCGTGTGCGTGTATTTCGAGGTGGGATTTTTCAACGAACCGTGCCGAGGCGCTTCGAATTTCCGGTGACTCCTAACAATTGACGAAAATCAGTACTCTGGCGGCCGGCAGATGGACAGCAGCAGACAGGGAGCAACTCACATCTTGACCCTGTGATGGTTAGTTGGCGGAGTGCTGATGTTGTCGTCGACAAAAATCGAAGAGTTGCTGATATTTTGTCCGATTTGACGAGTGTGGGCTGAGCTAAGCGATGTCTTGGCAGCCCTTGCCGTTTTGGGCATCGCCTATCAGTCAGCAATCTTGACATTTTGGGGACAACAACTCTACAATTCTACAATTCTACAAATCTACCCATAACAATAAAAAATATAGAGTGATAATGAATTCCATCTACTTGCTAACATCAACCAACTAAATATACTAACCCCCTACCCTCCCCCCGCCCTCCCCCTACCAACTCCCATGCGGCCACGGCTCCTCCCTACTCCCTTTCAACCACCCATCATTCTTCCCATCCCAATACTTCAACCGAACCGTACTCCAATCCAGCCCCTGCTCCGCATCAATCGTCAGCCCATTAATCGTAAACACCTCCATCCCCGCAAACGCGCCCTCCGTAAGCGTCCCCTCCAGAAACCCCGCCACCCCGCACGTCTTGCAAAAGTAGTGGTGTATATTCTTCTTGCCGAAGGTGTACATGCCCAGCTCGTCGCGGGAGGCCGGGGAGAGGAGCGTGAAGTCGTCTCGCTTTAGGGGCACGGCGGTGACGCCCTTTTTCAGGCAGATGGAGCAGTTGCAGCGGGTGGCGTTGAGGTTGGCGAGGTCGAGGGCGGCGGTGTAGGTGAGGAATCCGCAGTGGCAGCTGCCCGTGTAGGTTTTTTTGGAGGGGGAGGGGGAGGGGGAGGGGTTGAGGGTTTTGGCGGCTTCGGACATGGTTGTGGTTTTTGGTTGGTTTGGGGGAGGGATGGAGGTGAGTTGAGTGGGATGCTGGTTGTTTGGGCGGGGGAGGAGCGTGATATATAGTTGCTGTGCATTCAATTATCAGCAAGGGGGGATGGATAGCTAGCTCGCGCTTGAACCTTCTAGCCTCTTCTACAAACACCCAGTTTAAATGGATTGGCTGCAGCCTGCTCAGGCATATGTAGTTTTACATAAATGACATGGCGGGTTAACAGCCATTTTCTCCCATTGCCAGGACCCCGTCTCAAGGATTCCATTCTTTTTTAACATTTCGACGGTGTTTTGGGTGCGTGCTATCTACTGAGCTGTGTTGATATTCCTGGAACTGTAAGTAAGTACATACAAATTGATCGGTGCATAAATGCGTCATTCTCACGGAACGGCGTGGGCTGCTTCCGTGCGGGGCTGAGTTGCATTTGCATGGCAAGGCTGTAGCAGTTAAATATGATTTATTAAGCAGAGGCTGTTGAAGGGTGGGGGGTATGGATCGTATAGTTAACTAATGCACGGAAATATCTACTTATCCATCTAGGTAAGAAAGGAATCCGAAGCTGGAAAGAAGCATGCATGGTATTACAGGGACTATTCAGCTGGTACGAGGAAGTTGAAAGAAAGTTCCCTTATCCCAGTATGGAACAATAGTAAGTTGGCGGATGGGTTCGCGAATGGGTTCGTAGATGGATATCTGTATGGTAGCACCGTGCGCCCAATGTCCAGTATGCTGTGCCGGGTTGGGGGGTGGTACTGGGGATATTTGAAACAAGACCGTTCGATTTTAAATCCTTGGTTATCTCGTTGGTTTCTCTTTCCGCCATGAGATAATATAGAATCCTCACCCTCTTCTCCAGCCAAGTCCATTTCCCGAGTTATTCCCGTCGATATAAGAAAACCACCAAAAACGGCATGGCAAAGTCAATCCGGTATGGCGGGGAATTCGAACCGTGGGCTGGCCAACGGGTATCTTGATTTTTTTTCCAGGGCTTGACTCGTATGATTTTGAATTTTCTTCGCATAATTCTGTTTGGGGAGGCAGACTGTATCTGGAAATCTGGTGCTGGCTGTGCGTGCCGGGCGTATCCAACTCGAAAACTAAACCTTTATTAAATTTCTCAAAGGCGAAAGTTTGTTTAAAACAAGCCACCGCCCAGGCTTCCAAGATATTTTCAGTCCACATGACAGAGGCAAGGAACTTGAAGCTTTCACGGCACCGTCCGCGCCATCCGGCCCGCCCAAACGCACATTGGGTGTGAGTGTGGGTGTGGCTGGTGCAGCGGATCTGCGTGGGTCTGCACTGGGTCTGCAGTGACTGGACGACATGCATGATACAAGGCGACAGATGGGGGGATGGATCACTCTGCCAAGTTAATTGAACAGTGACATGGATAGTTAACTGGGTGAAGCCTGAAGGTGAAGGTGAAGCCCCGAGGTCCGCGCTAACTAGTTAGTTAACTAGTGGTGTCGCTTATTAGGAGTTGGTAGCTTGCCCCTTGAACTTCTTCACCAACAGAGTTCAACCTTCCCACAGGTTATGAGCCTGCTGCTGGGGCCTGGATATTAAATAAACATCAATGTTTAAACAGATGAAAGCTTATGCCCGGTTGGGGGTAGGGCTACCCGCTCCCTCCCGAGCCCCCCTAATGCGTCATTACAACCTTCATACTATTTCAGAATGGACAACCTCTTCACTCCTTAACAAAGTGGTGGAATATCGCCCTAGGAATATAGCAACAGCTTAACAACTCCCTACTACTTACTATGGCTACGGAGACGTCCCTTGCAGGACATGGCAGCGAACACGAATACCTATCCTTCTATCCCCCTAATATTATCCAACCGCAGACCCGCATCATAGCCTTATGCGGACCTAATGACTGGCAAAACAACGCTTCCCCGCAGGAAGATGGTTGGTTCTTCTCGGACTTCTTCCTATTTCACCATCTTCTCGAGGACAGTGGTAAGTAGACGCTGTTTTCTTCTTATTAGCCGGCTTGTTGACCACAAGTACTAGATTCAGCAAACCAACTCTGGTTGACGTGCGTTGATCCGAAAACGCTCGTCTCCAAATATACAGAATACGTCCATGCTAGTATAGATGGCGACCGCCGCGTCGTGTTGGACGCGAAGATTTTGGAGAATGTCCAGGCCAGCAACAACATTCGGGTCATATCCCCGAAAGACCTACTTGAGAGGTTCCTGGCGACTTTACGATCTGAAACTGAAATTGCCCTCAAGGAGAACCAGTCTGTGCTTGTTCTAGTATTCGGACACGGCGAGGAGGGAGATTTTGGAGTCGCCGTAGGGGGAGAAGGCCCAGTTGGTAAGGCCCCAAGACTCACCCGCCAGATATTTAACGCTGCAATCCAGCCAGGCGTGGGCTTGAACCTTTTCACCACGTCGTTTTTCTCCGGTGCGTGGCTTGTTAGATCACTAACTGGATCATCGTCTGCACCAGCAGCAAGGAAACTCGACATTTCCAGAATGACGGCTGTGAATGAGGACGAAACGAGTAGGGCGTGGGCTTGCCAATTATCTCGCTCACGAGATAGGGGATACATATATACCTCTGCCATTTTTAATGCGTGGGCGAACGAGTCTGAAATAAACGGCTCTGACCCTTCACATGAAACTCTCATTTATGAAGAGCTAATGTGTGACCCAATCTATATGAACCTTCGCCGTTCCATCTATCAAGCTTATAAAGACTGTGACCCCTTCTACAACAAGCACGGGATCTCGTTTGCAGCACAAGATGATAACTGGGACTCTGAGCGGAGGCCACGCTCTGGCTTCCCGCTGCTAGACTACTACAAAAAGAAATGGGAACAGCTGCGCGTAGTCCCGTCAGGAACAGGATCAGAAACAGCAAGTGGCGAGCTCCCATTTTCCCATGATGATGATGATGCAGATGTCACTCTAGGCGTTGCCGGGAGTATCGGTATCGGATATCGCAACATCGTCAAGACCAAAGCTCGGGCATATATGAACTCCTTCCGCGGTCCGGACAACGCGGGCACTAACCATGTCCATGCCAAGCTTAAGCGACTGCTCCAGGGGAAGAAGGATGAGTACGACGAAGAAATGCTCATCTATCTAAATGACTCTCTAGACTATCGCCTCTCAGTCATGCAGCTGGCGACACAATATGTCTCCTTTCTAGATATACAGTTTCCCGATGGCTTTTTGTTCGACACCGAGTCTTAGCTTAATCGGCTAGCGCTGCAGTCGGCGAAGGACGGGGACGATTCGGCTGCTAATAAGAAGCTGAAGAAATGGAATAAGATTCATGGGTATATTATGGACGTGAAACTGTTTTGGACGTGAAACTGTTTTGGACGTGAAACTGTTTTGGACGTGAAACTGTTTGATTGCCCCGCCGCGTCGCAGGGTTCGGGATACCATAAACCGAGGGACTATCTTGCGATCACACTGTGTGAATCGTCGCTAGTAAGCCTCAAGGAAATCCGCCAGGCTGTTGATTATCTAGTAAAAACGTGAGTTCATTCTCTCTCGCCCTGCACTGCCGGGCACCGGAGGTCTGTTGAACACCTGCTAATTGTTTTGGTCTTTAGTGAAGAATGGAGCACAGCGCTTTCTCACCAAAATGCCGCTTGCAGAGGCCATGATGCGAAACGAGAGGGTGGTCAGACATCGTGATGGGTTCTATGAGGTGGTGGAAAGGCTTCGGAAAGCTTTCGACGCTTATTTTAGATTCTGTTAAAGCGGGGTGTTGAAACGGGGTGGTATTTCTCTGGTTACTACTAATTAACGACATATCAAACGTGAAGGGGGTATAGGGGCTACCTTCACTGCGGACGGTCATGGGACTGGCATACCTACTCCCTGCTGCCCAGGTACGGATATGTAATGGCATGATAATATGTGGTTATCCCATGCTCATATGTAGTGCCACTGGCGTGTGGTTTGGGCCTGTTATAAGCCCAAGGTTAGATTTACAATATAGTACTAGTAGTTAATGAAAAAAATAGGCTCACGCGTGGGGAAGTCTACCAAATGTTCAGTGAGTGTGTAACTATACTAATGTTTCAGCTCAAACTGAAGAGAGAGCGGGTTGGAATCAGGGCAAGTAAGTACATAATATGGGGGATGGGATGCTTATTTTAAGTTGAGGATGGTCGGGGTTGATCTGAAAAAATAAAAAAGGATTTTGCTATTTTCGGTTTTCCCCCCCTCTCTGGTAACTCCTAGTAGTTAGCTACTAGTTATGAATGCTTCGGACAATCTGCCGTGAGAAAAAAAAAAGAGCCCTAGTGTGGGTGTAAAATCTTCCTCTTAGACACGCGAATATGTATGAAATAGCAGAAGCAAAAGCAACACCGAGCAAAGGGTTAGTTAGTTAACTACTTACTCTATTTTTTCTGACTTGCTCTCCGCAATGAGCGGATGGCGACTTCAGAACGGAATCTGGCCAGCACACGTCGGCCAGCCTCCAGTTTCCTTGCCCACTGACTGCAATCAAACGCATATTCCTTCTTAAACGCCTCATCGTCAGACGGGACAAAATCGCTAAGTTTCAGCCTGAGTTTAGGATTTGGTTGGGCGTCGGGACCGAAGAATATCTAGATGGGCGTACTATGTATTAGCAAAATCATTCCTTTTCTTCCCCTCATCCGGTCAGAACTCACCACCTGCTCCCCCGGTATCGCCTCTCGGCTCTCTGCGTCCCTTGTCCACACCTGAGCCGATGCCCTGGTCCGACCGAACCACCGCAGACCATATTCAAACAAGGCGCTATGCTTATCAGAAGGGACTTCTCTGTCCATCATCTTATCATACAGGCGGTCGTTGCGGTCCAGCTCGATTAGGACCTTGCCAATCTCCCAGTTTTCTGGCTCGCGAAGCGGGTTCTTGAACTTTGGAGTCTCGTCGATCTCTATCAGCACCGCGGCCCTGACATTTCTTTTTTTCTTAAGCAGTTCTCTGATGCAATCCTCGAGGATTTTCCGCGGCTCGCTGAGCCCGATTTCCACGACGAAGATGGCTCCGCAGTGTCTCCCAGCTTTTTCGTCCGTGTACGATAAATATAAATTGGGGATCGGCAGGGTGGGACAAATTTCAAGGTTCATGTAGGCGTCAAATCGGCCTTCGCAGGGAAGATCGGTGTGGAGTTGACTCCCGATCTCTCCTGCAATGATCTGATGAACATGACTCTTCTTCCAATAGATTGAGGTTCGAGAGAACTTTGGGTTGTATTGCATGTCGACAACAGGTGCTCTCCTTATACATAGCAAGAGGGCCAGCCAGGCAGTCAGTCAGTCAGTTAAGTATTCCTCTAGCAGCCTAAGGCACCGATTCGGGCAAAAAAACTCACCTAGCCTCGTTTTCACGAAAGGCATCATTTAGACGGTGGAACTCGGCAAGACTTGTTTTTAGATGGAGTACTTCGCCGGATATATCCAGAGGGAAAAATCCAGCAAAAAGGGCATCCCATCTGGCTGGAGTCATCATAGCTTCGGACGTGGGGTAATCAACATCATCATCATCATCGGCATCATTGTTGCGAGACGTGGAGTATTGGTGACAGTTTTGGAATGCTGAAAGGTAAGACCCCCTCGATCCCGGACATCTCCCTGCACCCCGGAAAAGGAGGGATCTTTGAGAAAAGCAAACTCTTGCAAGACGGGGGAATAGGGCGTTATTCAACTTGCGGGACAGCAGCATATCTGGAGGATTGGTCCGGAACCAATGGCAATGATAGTAATGATGTGACTAGCAAGAAAGGAATAGCTATAGTTAATGTATGAAAGCAGGCATAAAGCTGTGGAAGTAAATATTCAACTGCAAACACTCCACAAAATAGAGACTTCACTCTATCCTAAAATTGAAAAGCGAAAACAGAACAAGGCAAGTAACCGGAAATGATTCTTTTCCTTTTCCACTGCAAAAACTTCATTCCTCAGACAGGACCTCAAGGGTGGCCGGAACGTGGTTAGTTAACTATGAGCTTAATTTATACAACTTGGCGTCATCCGTGGATGACATGATGACATTGACGTCCTTGATCTGATCCGCGGATCGGAATAATAAAATAAACCTCCAATAAGTTTCAAAAAAGCTGATTAACTAGTGGGTGACAATATTTTCTTTTCTTTTTTTTCTTTTCTCCTTTGCTCGTTTTCACTTTTATTCTGCTTTGTCACTTCCTGCTGCTGGCATTTAACTACTAGTAGTTAAGGTTGGCTTGTTTGATGCATGTTGGTTGCCGCCCTGGCAGACAGACAGAGCACAGGCGCTTCATTGCATGTATGCACACGGCAGGGTGATGGGGATCGGTAAAGAGATGCAAAATTGAATGATAAGCGCGCCCCGAGTCATAGATAGTTGCAGTTCAGTTCCAGGTTTTCAATTCCAGCTAGAGCTAGTAGTATTATTAATTGATTCAGAGGGAGGGTTGCACAATGTTACACATCCCCCAATGATGAGATAACTAACTTACCATGGCGATCGTTGGATGGAGGATTGTTCGATTCCATTGATAAACGTCTAATTATATTATCATTTTATCCCCCAACACAACGCCTAGTAACTTTGCTATTTGTTAGAGGTCATATCCCGCCTTGTAAAATGCAACGTACGTACGGACATCACTTTCCGTCCAGCTCAAAGGGTCCCGGCTTGACCTTTCGTCCATCAGGTGCTCATAAACCTTGCCTTCGTGGTTGGAACTATAAGTGGTTCCCTTTGCCAACAAGGTATATAATACCCGTATGGGTTGAGGACCCGACGAAAAGTTGTCCTTGTCATGTTTGGAGGAGATAGCTAGGGACCTTGCTATGAAGTTGAGCTGTTGATATAAGGGTATATTCTTCATGGTTATGTACGTATATTTAACTCATCAACCATGGCCTTGCTGCTTTGGACTGACAGGTAGACAGACCTCCGGACATACATATGAAACGTTGTTTTGTATGTGTGTGGGTGGTAGCTGTGTGATGGAATGCCAAATATGGTCCCCAGCCACATCAGAATAAGCAGCAAATGAAAGAAAAGAAAAGAGAAAAAGGAAAACAAAAAAAAAAAAAAGCACTGACTAAAGAAACTTAAAAAGAGCGACCCGTCACCAGCCACGTAGTAGTACTAGGATGTTCGATGTATGTAGGACAGAGATCCCGACCCGTGTCACCGCACCAGACTATTAATGGTTCTAGGGTATGTATGACATGCCTAACTGCCGGTTCCGATTGGGATGGGATATAATGCAGGGAGGGGGGTTGTATTTGTTTGGTAGGGAGAATGTACATACATCCGCGACTGTGTGGAGGGCGTTTATGTATCATTGTCTGTGGTGGTTCCAGTGGTTAGGCGGCGGCTAGATTAAAGGAGGCTTGTTTCTGTATTGGAGTAGAGGAGTGGATCACAGTAGATTGGCTACAATTATCTATTATTTTCTTACTCCGTACCTGTAGTGGAGATATATATAGTTTTAGGGATTACGCAGTGTAGTGAGGCTGACAAGTTCCTTTCCTTCGTTCGTTCGTCAGCTGAAAATAGACCTTGGTTGGGCGTTTAGCGCGAATGCATAGAAGGGAAAATAAAGATTTGAAACGCGAACCGGAACCATATATATATATATATATATAAATGCAATGGAATAAGCCAAACCATTCCATTCCTTTGTTAGGGACAGTTAGGGGGTTTTCGGCGGCAATGCTGTTTACAAAGGGGTTTTTATGCTGTGTATCCGCCATGATGTGCAGTGTGGGTACAGTGCATGTACAGTGCATGAGTGATGTGTCTGGGTACCACTACGAGCGGTGACTGCAGCTGCAGGCAGGTGTCTGTTTGTATGTATGTACATGTACATACATACTGTGCAAGCCACATCCAGCAGGCAAGCATGGGCCTTGAATATGACAGATAATGTTTCCTGTTATGCATGCATGTGCTGGAAGGAATGGAGATCGGGCCGTGCCAAGCGCCAGGCGATGGTTCCTCAGCCCATCAAAAGATTCAAACCAACCACTGTGGCACTAGAAGGCGGCTAGACTGACAAGGTAAGTGGCAAAAAGGCTAATTGAAATACCCGTCGTAATTACCACGTCGAGCCAAGCCGAGACACGGACGGGGTCGAATCATCAAATAACCTTGGAAGTGGGGCGGGCTAACCGCAAGCAGATGCACACGCGAGACCCGTGACCCGTGTGGGGAGGCGGCACTAGCGGTCGCCAAGACCCGGCCGGACCGTGGCTGGCCAACCGTGGGGCGGGCGCTGAGTCAGCAGCGAGGTACCGTTCCCGCGTCCCAGCCACAGCGGCGCTAAGACGAATCCAGTCCACCCGCAGCCAACTCCCTTCCCACTAGCGCGGTTTTCTCGTTCTGCTGCTCGCCCTCATCTCCCGCCCGCCCCCTCGACCCCGTTTTCTCTTCTCTTTGCTGTCTTCACCACGCCCGTAACATCCCCCTCCCATCCCCATCCCCCCCATCCCATCTATCTCATCGACCTCATCTACAGACATTGCTCTGTCGCCACCTCTATCTCCCGTCTCTACTCTACCGCTCTCTCGTCTCGTGTCGTGTCGTGTTGCGTGGTTAATAATAGCCTGCTGCCAGTCTGCCATCTCAGCCTCAGCCTCAACCGCCCTCCTCGCCCATACCACCCACTCCCACCGCCAGACCGTCCACCACACCTCTCCTCTCCCCCGCCTCCCTGGTATCGTCTCTGGATAGCCCTTCCCTATACTCATCCCCAGCCCTGCCTGTTTGGGATGGGTCTTGGCATTCCTTCCTCGCCTCGTCAGCGCATGCCTGGCTGCTGCTGAGATCTCCGCCGTTGCTGGCTCCCTGGCCCGTCTGTAGGGCATCGCACGAATACTATATTGGACGGCCTTTTTCTATATTCTGTTTACTTTGTTTTTTACTTTTTTTTTACTTTTTTTTTTTT